>KV424834.1:0-28085 GCA_001632445.1 Peniophora sp. CONT | reverse complement strand
GCGACGTCCTGGGCAGCCAGCATAGCGGCGTAGGGCGACGACTCGTCGCGGTCGGCCTTGACCTTCATGCCGCCGGTGATGCGCGAGATCGTCTCCTTGCCGGACAGATCGGTGACGTGCACGAACGTGTCGTTGAACGACGCAAAAATGTGTGCGACGCCAAAGTTGCGCTCGCCCTCGGCAAGCTGGGGTCCGAGCTGGACGGTCTGCTCCTGCTGAACGCGGGCCTTCTTGGGCGGCTAGAAGTGCATCCGATCGTCAGCATCGAAATCCAGCCTCTATATCTCGCAAAACGCGCTCCCAAACACTGGGAGAACGCGTAGAACAGCATGAGGAACCTACCATGTTGATAGTCTTGAGGTGGTAGCGGGTGGTGGACAGGATCGAGCGCGTTGAGAGAGACGATGGCAAGGAACGAGACCAACCCTAACCCTAGACGCTTTCGCAGTGATCCGCCGACCCCGCCAAATCGCGCTCTCCTCCTACCACCACGTCGTTCCACCACTTCTGAGCAGATGCTACGCAATACGAGCCGCTTTACTTTGTCTGTGATCATGCAATTGCATAAATTCTTGCCTCTGCCGACGGTCCCGGCTAAAACGACCCGGAGATGGACCTGGTGACATATGGTATACAGTTGTACAATCTCGAGCGCCTTCGTGATCAGAAGCTCAACGTTCAAGTATCGTCCTGTGTCACCGCACCTTCCCCATGATCTCCCTCTGATTAAATGTTACTCTATTGCTCCTTAGTGCAACCGAGCGCCTTATTGAATACCGCCTATCTGCAATCCCGATGTGGCAATGCTGTGACTCTTCCTTTCGGACTCGTCAGGCCGCTTCGATCGATGAGGTACAAAAGGCGCACTTTTGCGAAAGATCTTCTCTCGCCTCTCCTGTTCATCATGTCGGACGGTATACTCATACCCAAGGAAACTGTGTCCACATTGACAAACACCACGTACGGAGATTCTCTCTCTGATGAAGCACACTCCGCTAGTTCGCCGTCGCTGCTCGGGGAGATCATTATCAGTTCTGTGATATTCGCGGTCATCAGCAGGCAAACACACATATACATCACAAGGGGTGGCAAGGGGTCTATATTCCGGACTGTACTCTGCCTTTGGTACGCCGCTACTATTCAAGTTGCTAATCCATCAGGATCTAACTTCTGGATGTAGGTTGCTCAGTGCCATTCGTTTATTCTCAACTTACTCTGCCCTATATGCGGCGCATCTGTTCTCGTCGGTAGAGCAGCAGCCTCCGCGCCAGGTACCCAAAGTGATGAGCGCCTTCGTTTCGATGTTCTATCTTGCGGTTCGTCGTGCCTACCATTACGTGGAACGAAGTGCTAACTTCGGATATCAAGATGGCTCTGCTCGCTCTATGCATTTCTCTCATACTTTGGAGAGAGCTGTACACTAGTATGCTCCACGACATGGATTTCAAGCACCTACGGAGCTAATCGAAACCAGTGACGGGGAGAAGGAAGGTTTATGCTTCGCTTGTGGTACGCTACTTGTCCAGTGCATGACTTCTATTCCTGACACCATGCTGTCAGACTTTAGTTGTATGGATCCAGGCTGCCTGTCTGTCTATACCGGGCCTGGGGACGTGTAGCGTTCTCACACACGCATTGGCCATTACCCAGATTGGACTGAATGGCACCGCTCACGCCTTGACCACGGTATGTACCCGTGCTCTGGCCACATACCCATCCATCCCGATGTTGAATCGCACGATCGCGAACAGCCTAAGGATGCGTGCTCCTCCGGCTGCCCTCGTCTACGACTTCCTTCAAGGTTGCGTGCATACGCGCCCAACCCGCATTCGTCGCACCGGCAGCAGTATCTTGCTGCCGTATTGATGTGCGCGGCGAACCTTCTTACGCTATACGTGTAAGTATTCCCACACATAATCCTGTGTGGGAGCGCGCGCTGACTTGTAGCGCTCATACCAGGTTCTGCAAAGCTAGCGATTGGATCCAGAATCTTCTCCTGGTCGGAAAGGTTATGTCGCAACCCTGGATACGCTTTAGCGATGGTGAGCATTTAGTTATAGATTACACTCAGCTTCAAGTGCTCATCCACTTCAGTCTATACTATCGTGTACTTGGGCATCAAAACCAGGCATTCAGCGATAGTAGACAGTCATAGCTCAGCCGCGGGCGAGAGAGAGGTGCAGGCGAAGGTCGATAGCATCGAGATGCCGTCGTCACCGGCAGCGTGCTGATATGCCTTGATACCAGCTCAGAGCGAGTTCTCGATGTATCTACCATGTTCTACTGTACAAATCTTGACTGGGTGTCTATATGTCCAACCCTAACCCTAGACGCGTGGCCAGTGATCCGACGATCCCGCCAAATCGCACTCGCCTCCTGCCACCACGTCGTTCCACCACTTCCAAGCAAATGTGACACGCAATGCGATTCGCTCCACCCTATCTCAGCTGGAAAACAATGCTTACAGTTCTTGTTTTTACTGAGGCGATCCAGGAGGTGATGATCGCGGTAAACTGACCACAGTTTCGAGCGCCTCTAGAAGTTCTACCATCGTCTTGTGCCAACGCAAGCAACTTCTCATGGCCATGGGCGACTCTATTCCTCCTCATAGTGCACGCGAGCGTATCGGCACGATATCTATCTATCTACAACCCCCGATGTTGCAATGCTGTGACTCTTCCCGGTCCCGTGCGCTTCGATGATGTATAAAGGCACGGGTCTCTGCACAGGCTTTTTGCTCGTCACCCGCCCCTCCCGTCATGTCGAACGAAAGCCTCATATTAAATGGTACTCTGAACTATACCGTGTCCATGAACACCACGGACGGGGAGTCTCGCCCGTATGCAGCGGGTTTCACCCATTTCCCGTCATCGCTCGGAGAGAGGTCGGCCATCATCGTCATCAACTCTGCCATCTTCATGGTGGTTAGTCGGCAAGCCTACATCTACATCGAGAGAGGTGGCAAGGGATCAGCGTTTCGAACTATACTCTGCCTTTGGTACGTTCGTCACGAACTTACTCAGTATACATTCAGTCTCAAGCCAATCGCACGCTACAGGTTACTCAGCGCCATGCATTTCCTGTCGAAATGCTCCGCTCTATTTGCCGTTCATCAGTTTTCACTGGTAGAGGTAGAGCCAGGGACCTCTAGCAAGGTACGCAAAGCAGCCGGCGTCTTTGTTGCACTGTTCTTCTTTGCGGTTCGTCATGCTTACCTCTTGACGGAATGAAGGGGGAGTTGACACGACAGTAGCTCTGCATATCTATCGGCATTTCGTTTATACTGTGGAGACAGCTGTACACTAGTATGTGCCATGACTTCGTTTCCAGGCATACTCCGCAGAAATAGAACTAATCTGAGCCGCTAGTGACAGGTAGAAGCAAACTCTACGCTTCGCTTGTGGTCCGCTACTCGTTCGATGCATGCTTTTCAAGCCCTAACATCATTATCAGACTCTGGTCGTTTGGATACAGGCTATCTGTCTATCAATACCGGGTCTAGCGACGTGTAGCGTCCTTACGCACGCCTTGGCCACCACACAAATAGGCTTAAATGGCACTGCTCACGCCTTGACTACGGTGGGTATCCGTGCTCTGGCCACATACGCATGCGTCCCGACGTTGATTCACACGAACATTGACAGCCTCAGGATGAGTCTTCTTCAGACTGTCCTCGTCTACGACTACCTTCAAGGTTGCGCACATACGCACCCAGCCCGCATTCGTCGCGCAGGCAGAAGTATCTTGCTGCTGTATTGATGTGCGCGGCGAACCTTATTATTTTATACGTGTAAGTGTCTCTACATATACTTCTGCGTGGGAATAAGCGCTGACTGGTAGCGCTCATGCTACAAAGGCTCTGCAAAGCCAGCGGTTGGGTTCAGAATCTTCTCCCGGGCGCGGTGATGTCAAAGCCATACGTGCGCTTTAGCGATGGTGAGCACTTCATCGCGAGTCGCACCTTCATTTTATAGTGCTCATACGGTCTACCAGTCTATACTATCGTGTACCTAGGCATAAAGACCAGGCATGCAGCCATTGGCAGTGGTGGCTCAGCCAGAGATGAGCGAGAAAGGCAGGCGCACGTTGATACCATCGAGATGCCGCCGTTAGCTCGTAGCGAATCTCAGAGTGCCGCTATGTGATACGTGACTCAGAACTTCATCGCGATGTATCCATGTACACCTCTTAACAAAGTGTTTGTGTTACCTACATGGCCAACCCTAACCCTAGTCAGCTGGTATTGACGCGCGGCAATTCGAACTCTCCTTATTCCCACCACCATCGCGTCAAAGATGGCCACATGCCTTTCCCTAGCGCGCGCTGATGTATCGTGTACCAGGAAAGCGTGACGGAGGCCCGAAATAAAACCATGACTACCACTTGAACACATATCGCCATCACCATCTTCCTTTGTTCCGATGCTGTGAGCGGGAGCGTGCGGTCGGCGTCTACTCCCTCATATAAGACCGAGAGAGTCTGGTGGCCTCCTTCTCGCTTGATACAACCCCAGCAATGACAAATTATACAATCACTGTGACTACAATCTTCTCTGCCCGGCAGACGTACCTCCATGACCTCGCTCGACCACTCCCGACGTTCAGTTCGCTGGTCGATGCTTGGATCATCGGCGTTGCGCTGCTAGGCTTCACCACTTGGCGAACATGGCTCTACTTTACGAGGGAGGGAAGTGCTCGGGAGAATAGGTCAACTTCTCGTATCGTGGCTTGTCTATGGTGCGCGCCTGCTTTATTCATCTAACTGCTCATACTCAACGAAGGTGTTCCCAGGATGCTCGATGTTCTTCGCTTCGTACTTCTGTGCGATCAGCTATACCATGTCCGCATATACTCCGGAGAGCAACTCCCTATGTCTCGCGAGGGTATATCGAAAGCCTCAAGACTATTGCGACTCTCTATTGGACCCATAGTGAGTCTTGCCTCGCAGTCGCCAGAGAGTTGCACTAACGACCATCACGTAGATCTCCGTACACTTTTACATCTCTTTCATCACTTGGAAGGAGATATACGCAGGTTCGTTTCCTAACTACTTGGCAATCATGTCTCCTGACGCAGTGACCGACATCAGCAAATGGAAACAGCAAGATTCAGGCTACACTTTGGGTGAGTCAGATGCAATACGAGGTTGAAACTGCATGTAGCTGAATGACATCTTCAGACGTTGGCGACATGGCTTCCAGGTGTAGAGAAACGTATCGCAACGACTCACAGTCTGGTGTTCGCGCGACTTGGAGTAGTCGGTACTGCTCGTGCTTTGATTGCAGTAAGCTTGTGCTATCCATCTCACCATTTGCTGCATGCTGAGTCATGATAATAGCCCGAGAACGTCCCAGGATCAGGTTGCCCTCGATTGAGGATGTCTTCGGGACTCGGCAACATGATCACTACACGGCATGATTCGCGGCGGCGTTTACTCATAGGCTCAGTCCTCATGTTCGTTCTCAACGTTCTCGCATTGACCTGGTGAGTGCTCTCAACATATTTGCTGGAAACTAAGTTACTGATGCTGTTTCCACTCGCAGGATTTGCAATATCAATGATAAGCTTGTCTGTTCAGCGCGTTGATATACTTCTTAACGGCAGCTGACGCGACCTACAGCAAACGAGCCTTCTCCCTGGCCATCCAGGTCTCAAGCCCAGTATACCTCTCAGCTGCTGTAAGTCGTACCTCAAAGAGCACTGAACTCTATGGTTCTCACGCTTGCTTTGCGGGCAGTATATACCGCGCTGTATCTAGCAATAAAGTCCAGCCAAGCGGCAGACCCTGGTCCTACTTTGCCCCCTGCCGTCGCAGAGGAACACCCGAAGACGACGACACCTGCTGCGCCAACCACTTCCCTTCACGGCCATACGGTCACAGCATACTTGCCTCTTGCTCTTGCTCTGGGCACGGCAGCACTACGCGGATGAATGCCGAACGTCGAACAATTGACATTCAGCTAGGAGCGCACGTGGAGGACCGAGGAACAGCGAACCCTAACCCTACGGTCTCGGGTCATCTCTGTCGAGTTCGCCGCCGCCGGCCCAGTCCGACTTACCTTCTTTTCGCCATTACAGTACTGTCTACAAGCTCTTGTATGACAATCCGGCGGTCTCTGTGCGACGCAATAAGGATATCTGTGTTCTTAGAAATCATATTTTGCCGGTGTAACACCGACGCCACGACGTCGAGTGCATGCAGCGCAGCCTGCGCGTGACAGCCATATTCTCGTCTTTGCCAACGTGTGCAGCTTCTCGACTACGGCTCCATTCAGTTTGTTTAAGTGCTGCAATATCATTGCCGGGCAGACCTTCCTCTCTCTTCACGGTGTGATCTAACTATAGCTTTCACATCACCTGCAACCTTCTGCAACGCTGCGGACACATTCAGACCCGGCTTCCTTCTCGAGCTTAAGTACCAAGTACGGATATCCATGCCCGTCTTGCGGCCCACGGCGACATGGACTCGCGTGGTCCGGCCTGGCGGTCGGGTGGTATAAAGACCTGGAGGTTGACGACTGTAGAGAGCAGCAAACCAGCATCGCCTTTCTACTCAGTCAAATACTCCGCTAGCAAACGCTCTTCGCTAGCGCTTCCCGCACTCAAACATGCACACCTCATTCAAATCACTCGCTGTCCTCGCCGCCGTCGCCTCAGCGTCCGCCACTAGCTTCAAGCTGAAAGTGCACGTCACGGACTTTGACCTCACGCCGTCCATCGAGGGCCAGGAGGTCTCCGTCGAGTCGGACACTGGCTACGCTTTCCTTACCCAGGCCGGGTCCGGCGCTGTCTTCACCGACCCACCCAACAGCATCGACACGGACGCTACGGGCTCAACCACCCACATTCACATCACACCCGGCGGTACGGCGACCGTGCCGAGCCTCAACGTCGTCACGTTCAGCGATGAACCGGGAACTCTGGGCGTAGCGTTCGACGAGAACACCGCGCTCACGTACGAGGGTGGCGTGTTCACCGTATGCCCGGCCAGCCGCCTCGATAAAGATGGCGATAACAACCTGGTCAGCTTCAAGTCCGCTGGTCAGCGCACGATCTACGGATGTGCCAATGTCGAGCTTCAAGAGGCGACGGCCTGAGCTCTTGGCGAGACAGGATTCAGCTAGCAGTGGGCGATTGCATCGGAGTTAGCGGTACTTTGGAGAATGGTTCTGCTGGTGGTTTGAATGTAATGACTGGTTGCGGTACTATCAACACAGTCACCTTATTGGCAGTTCAAGTTTTGTCTGAAATGTCTCTTCCTCGTTTCAATGCTCTCAATCAAGGAGGACCATGCCGGCCCCGGCTTAATTCATCGAGTAATCCTTCGTACTCTACATGACGCATCGCAACTTTAAGAACAGGGATCGTGATTCAGGATGCCGCCGCTGCTTGTCATGACATACAGAGCAATACGAGCTGCCTACCATGCAAGGCCAACTTCTCATGCAACGCTGTCTGCCGACTTCGTGCGGCTGCCACATGAGCTTCAGACATGCATTCTGATCTTCCTCACGAACATCGAGTGCTCTTGAGCTGCATTCAACATGATCATAAAGTTATAAACGCACGTAAATTGACTGACTGAGCGAAGGTGCGACGCGGTCGGACATCACTAGTAGGAAGACAAATAAGACTATCAGTCGAACTGCCTACAATGCAGAGCGGCATGGAGGGCTGTGTACGTTGTCAAGCCTGAGGTGCGGATATTGAACGTAGACTGTCTAACGTCTAGTGAACATCTGGCATAACCGGTGCGTTGAACACCGGGCTCCGGTATGTATTGCTGGCACTATATCGATGGTACGCAGAGCCTTAGCCTATAGAGTTAACAAAGGGCTGTTGGCGCGAAGGTGGACGTAGAGGACAAGCCGACATGCGCGGGAACATGTCAGGGCAGTAAACCGGCGCGTGTGGCGGAAACTGGACAGGCTTGCCGCTTGGTTCGGACCTCCATCATCGCCGTACCCGTTTCCTTCGTCGAAGACGAGCTATAAAGCCATGGCCGTTCTCGTGAACTGCAACCAACTAGCAATCCAACGGTTTTCTTTACCATGCTGTCCACCTCTTCGCCCTCTGTCGCCAACGATGTCTACGCTCTCCACGGCCGTCAGATCATCTCTCATTTCCTGCGCAAGACTCGCGGTTACCCCGCTGCTCCCGGTCCCGGTATCGAAATACAGCTGGCGCCTGGCAATGACTCTGTAAATACCGCTATCAACATGGCAGTCGCCGACATGGGCGACGTCGGTACCCACATGTCCGCTGCAGTTGAACCTGTGGGCATCCTCGGCGCCGGTACGTACCTGATATGTTCACGGTCAATAGATTGTTTCTCATTATTTTAGGTCCTGGTGGACTTTATGTCGCTCTTATCTTGCTCGACCTCGGCATCCCGTTCAAGGTCATCGAGGCTCGTGATCGCGTCGGAGGACGACTCTACACTCACGAGTTCCCCGACAAGACCGGCGCGCCGTACAACTACTTCGATGTCGGCGCTATGCGGTTCCCTCATATCAGCTCTATGCAACGCGTCTTTCATCTCTTCCATTACGATAAGCTGAACAGCGATGGCTTGGCTCTCGCTCAGAAGCTCAAGAAGTATACCTTCGAGTGCCCCGACGCGCTTCTCTCCTACAACGGTGCAACCATCAAGCGTAGGGACTGGAAGGACGATCCTTTCAACTCTGATACTGTCATCTGGGATACGGAGCATGGTAGCGCGTATGTCAAAGCGCGAGCTGAAGCCATTGTCAGCGACGTGATCGAGCCATTCGCGACGCGCATTCTGGATGATCTGAAGACTGGCAAACATGCCGGTTGGGACTATCTGAGTACCTACGACAGGTACTCAGCCCGCGCTTACATGTCTACAGTATACCGACCGAGTGCGTCTCTGCGCGCGGGTTATCCGTCTCTGCCCGACGAGCCGCTCTCTAACGATATGGTGAACTGGTGCGAGACATTCGAGAGCTCCACTGGCTCATTCGACCGCGCGTTTACGGAGTTGGTTCTCGAGTCCATCGCTTTCGGTTGGAAACCGAAGGACCCTTGCCAGGATGACAAGAAGGATGACACCGAATGGTACTGCATCGAGTACGTCACGCTCATGTCTTAGCACTTCAGAAGCCTCCTAACATCTCGCAGCAAAGGTGCCTTCCAGATCGCCGACACCATGCATCAATACTTGAGGTCCGTCCGACCCGAGGCCTTCGCCTTCGAGCGGCGGGTCACGGCAATCAAGATGGTCAAGGACCAGACCGGCACGACGTTTGTGGACGTGACGACCGACTACAACGATACACAATCCTTCTCGCACGTCATCTCTACTATCCCTCTACCTGTTCTGCGCACGATCGACCTTTCCGGTGCTGGGCTCAGCCCGATGCAGTCCAACGCGCTCCGCGAGCTCAACTACGGGCCATCCGTCAAAGTTGGCATGCAGTTCCGTACCGCCTGGTGGACGCTCGCGAACGACAAGGATGGGAATCAGCTCAACATCGTCGGCGGGCAATCGTTCACCGACACGCCTCTGCGCACGATTGTGTACCCGTCGTTTGGAGACGTAGCCGGACCGAGGACGCGGAGCGCCTTGCTGCTCTCGTTGCGCACGATCAGGACACGCTCAAGGAGCTGGTACTACGCGAGCTGGCCAATATCCATAATGTCGAGCTCTCCTTCTTGCGGGACCAGCTGATCGATACCTTTCCTTGGAGCTGGTCGCAGGACCCATTCACCATGGGTAAGTCAGGCACTTTTGTGTCTTCGTTGTAAATGAGGCTCAAGCATATTCCATTTAGGTGCATTCGCGTTCTTCGGGCCCGGCAAATTCAAGAGTCTGTATCAGTCGCTCACGACCCCCGCCGCTCAGAACCACCTACATTTCGCCGGAGAGGCGCTCAGCACTCGCCACGCATGGGTTGAGGGCGCCCTTGATAGTGCATGGCGCGCGGTGTTTTCCATGCTCTTCAATGAGCCTACTTACCAGAAGTACTTGGGCGTCTTCTTTGCCAGGTGGGGCTATAACGAGGAATGGATCGAACCAATCCTGACCACGCAGAAGCCGCCCGTCGGACGCGGAGGTGGGGAGACGGATGGGTCTGTGGAAGAAGACGAGTTGGATGTTCCTGCGATGCTGAAACGCAGCTTGCTTGTGCACCATATCGTAGCTTCGTCGATGGCCTAGCGCTACGAGTTCTCCTAGTCTGCAATGTTAGGTCTTCATCTACGTAGTGTCGTACAGACAATAGAATACAAGTCCATCCTCCGCTCTCGCTTTTATTTTCACATTCAACTTGCAGTAGCACCTTTCTGCCTGATAACTACATAGGGGCCGAGCGCCCCGCGGTGCGCCGGATCCTGAGAAAGGCAGGTGACCGTGTTTACACTCGTGGTAAAATAAGCGTGATGCCACGAGGTCGCCACTTTGGACCAAACCATCGTCTTCCGC
Organism: Peniophora sp. CONT; assembly: GCA_001632445.1. Lineage (NCBI taxonomy): Eukaryota > Fungi > Basidiomycota > Agaricomycetes > Russulales > Peniophoraceae > Peniophora > Peniophora sp. CONT. The sequence goes on along the minus strand of KV424834.1, from coordinate 17,639 downwards.
CCAATACACTTACTCGATATTGAGTGCAGGGTGTGAGGTTTCTCGCGCTTGAGGGGCTTGCTTTCTGCCCTATCTGTTGCGGGAGTCGGGTATCTCCGGGCCAGAGGGGATGTCTTACTACAGCACACATCAATTTTCTCGATCGTTGGTTTCGTCAGACGTCGCGGTTGGTGCTGGTTGTTCATCGAAGGCTCCAATACTTCGCCAAGCTCGCATACAGAAGCCTGCATATGGCCCTGTTTATCCTCGCAATTGACGTGAGTAACAGTACTAACCAGCCTCGGGAGAGGAGCAGCAAGGATCTGGTATTCCGAAACGTTTCGGCTATGTGGTTCTGGTAGTACAGGCACATATAAAAGGGACGCGCGCAACCTTGACTCTGACCGCTATCATCTACCGTCTATACTCTCCTCTCGTGGCGCAAGCTCTTTACACTCGAATACGTCAATCTCTTACACGCCCATCCTACCCGGCCCCTCTGTCATGTCCGGATTCTTCTACAACAGCGGGAACGATTGTCACTGCAAACTGACTAACGAACCTGGACATTACGAGCTATATTTGGAGGATGCAAGCTCTACAGAAGGCTTATGGTTTGGTCCGGTACCCGTGGGCGAGTGGAAGGATCATTTCTTGCCGCCAGCCAGCGCCGCCAGGTCCGAGGTCGACTTGAGTTCTGTTCCTCCCCTGAACGGCCAGGCTGCCTTCGTACGGGTATTCACTGTGCTCGACTCGATGCATAAGACTAATTCGCTTCCCACATAGGCTGATCGTGTTCGCGAAGGCGGTTTCTGTACCTCTATGTTCCCTCACGCCGCCCACACCGTCCACGGCAAGGACCATCTTACCGGTCTCCATTATTCGCTCGATTTCACTCTCCTATCACAAGAGCTGGAAATGGACCACGATAGTCGCTGGACTCGCGAGGATTTGCTGGGCTGTACGCTTGCATTCGGTGCAGTCACGTCTGAGGAGTTCGATCCTTGCGCGTTCAGTCTTGGTAAACGTGATACCGACCAGGCAATCGTTATGCGCGGCAGACTTGCTGCTACTGCGCAGGCTATTGCGGCGAACTCGCACCGCAGATTTGTCTACGTGTTCGTCCTCATGCCTGAACTCGCTCGTCTCATTCGCTTCGATCACGGCGGCATTGTCTACTCCGAGCTGTTTCCGTGGCGCACTTCATCCGACCTCGTCGACTTTTTAGTACGATTCGACCGCATGTCCCCCGCCGAGCGCGGCTGCGACACGTCGGTTTCGCCCATCCCCTCCGACTGTGAAGAAGTGCTACGGGCAAAGGAAGTCCTCGCGAGCTGCGACACTCTACCTACCGGCGTACGCAGATCTTCCGTCATTCCTCGCGACCACAAGGGACATCTGTCTCTCATGCGCGTACTCGACGACGAGACCAAGTCGATCCATCGAGTCGTTGTCCATCGCGCGATCTCTTCCGCTGGTTGCTTCACCGGTCGCGCAACACGCGGATACTACGGTGTCGATCTCGACGAGGATGCCGTGGTATATGTCAAGGACGCCTGGCGGATCGACTCATCGGGCACCGCGCCGGAATCTCAGACCTTCCGTCGGCTAGCCATGAAGAATGTGCCGCACCTCGCGGGCTTTTACTGCGGTGGCGACGTGCCGGTCGATACATCTCCTCCGCCGTCATCTCCGACCACGCCGGATGCCATCTCGCAAACAACGAAGATCACCCACGATTTCATCCAGGAGCATCCGGAGTATGAACAGCAGGGTGACCTCTCGACAGCAAGCTTGCGTTCGTATGTGCACCATCGGCTTCTTTTCAGGAGGATTGGCCGCCCCTTGACCACCTTTAAGAGCACCCGAGAGCTCTGCATGGCGCTGCTAAACGCCATGGAAGGTACGGGTCTTACGCCCGGGTCTCCGATTGCTGCTTACGTTGTACTGTCTAGCGCATGGTATGGCTTACGAGGATGCGAAGATCCTTCACCGCGACATTAGCAATGGCAACATCTTGATCGACAAGGACGGCCACGGCATACTCATTGATTGGGACGTGTGCGTCTGGCTCGAGACGAACGAGGCAGAGAAGATGGGACAGAAAGTTGTGTGTAGTTTCCCATAACAGTCGCAAGTCGCATCCTGACAAACTGTCGCAGGGAACATGGCCCTTTATCTCGGCAGGAATCCTCGATGATTACTCGGGTACTCGCAAACATCTCCTGCACGACGACCTCGAGTCCTTCGCGCATGTTCTTTTCTACTGCGTTCTTCGCTACAGGCCCACGGTTACCGATCGCCGCTCCCAGATCATACTGCGCGACGACTTTTACAATATCTTCGAATTGGTTATCCAGGGCACTGATGGAAAAACTGTGACCTGTGGGCGGGCGAAGCCCTGCTTCCTGACAGGTTACAACCGGCTCCCGAAACGGTTTTTCACCGAGCACGTACGACCTTCGGCCCTCGTGGCTCTCATACACGATATTTTGGACGTCTTCGCTCCTCTCTACAGGCAGGAGCCCGTCGTGGAGAGATCATGGTACAGTGAGAAGGACCGCGAAGAAGCCACGAAGGAGATCCCGGCTTTCAGAGAGGCTAAATCCCAATCGGAGCTGCGTCTACAGACGCCCGAGTACATTGCGTCCCGGTTTCGTCACTGGATCTATGATTTTTACGACCCTGCTCGTCCCGAGCTGGGTTGGCTGCCGGACGATGGGGCAGTTGACCAGTTCAGCCCAACTCCTTCTGTAGACAAACTGCCGAGTGTTACATCACACTCCAACCGCAAACACCTTATCGATAATGGCAACAGTTTGGGTCCTGCGGCAAAAGTTCCTCGCTTGCCTGCAGCTCTTGGTGCATCGGCTGGTACATTAGCACGAGCTCATCTGTCATAGCGAAGCAAGTCTACCGGCCGTTTTGTCCTTTCCGCAATACTGCTCGTATCGAGTACTTTCATTGATGATGTAGGTCACTTTGATACAATAATAAGTAGCATGAGATAATTTCAATCCCCTGTGACTTATTATTGCATGCAACCCATTCTCCTCGTTCCGTGGGCTCGTAGTCACTGTATGCGTGCATTAGTGGACACTGTATGCACCGGGGCGGTGGTATAAGTGAGTCCACGCAAGATGTTTGAATGATGCGACGAAAATCCATCGACAAGTGAAAATACGGCAATCTAGTGGCAAGGATGCCAAAGGACAGAGGTCAGCTCGGCGTATAACTGTAGGTGATACCAGTAGCATTCCCTTGTCTACCCATAGTAAGCTTTGGTGTCTACATGGCGCACAGGATTTTAACCATAAGCCCGGTTCAAGAAGGCCAGGCCAAATACGTGTTTGGGTGCAATATTGACTGACTCGATTCCGCAACCACGCTTCTGTCTTCTCCTGCTCCTCAATCACCGGTGATCAGAGGCTCCAAGGTTTAAACCAAACCGCACTGCTGATGACTACCAGTGGCGCAAACGACCTCACCACACGAAGATCGTCGGTTCCAACCCTCCTATGTACGTTCACATGAGTGTATGGTGGCCCTAAAGCATACAGTTCAAATATCAAGCATGCGTTTGTCAGACACTATCGTTAGTAAGGTGTTGAGCTTGACTATCCAACAATGTTGCCTACCCAGCATCCCTATGTGTTCGCTCGTCGAGCGCAACAGCCCTACAACATGCCTACAACCGAACATAACGTGTAACGGAAGATACGCTGATGTTATGTCGGTTCTGGCGTCTCCGTTGCGCGAGCTTCAGCTCAAGTCCTGCCATTCAAGATGTCTTCGTTGTGAAAGTTGACGGTATTGAGTGATTTGAACTCGTTCCTACTCCATCCACGGTAGAGATACCATCTTCAGCACTATGCCATCTTATACCGTCAAAACCGACCGTGACTGCCTGCTTCTCTGGAGGGAGTGCAAGCTAGCGACGGAGCGGAAGTGACAAGATAAGACGACTGATACCGAAAGTGGTCGAGAACACCCAGATATGGAGTCGCAGGATGGGCAGAGTATGTGTAATCTCCGACTCACTCTGAGCCTTGATAAGTTCTACATACTCGTGACCTATCTCCGTACACAGCAGCGTGCATTTCCCCGTTTCTACACCGTGCCACCCAAATTGAAACAGAGGCATGATAGCGGCGTGATCTCTCCTGGCTGTCTACGTGCGCGACATTCCCCTCATTCGCAAGGTTCACAAGGTAAGGCAATCAGGCATTTGCCCGCGCGAGAGCACGAGTGGCTAGCCATTAACGTCTAGGCGTTCACATCCACACCAGGAGAGCCTAAGTATACAGGGAGTGAGCGATGAGTGCAAAAAGCATCAAGGGCAAGAGGGTGACCGTTGAGCGTAAGAACGGCGTCAACCAACCAGAGGACGGCACCGGCCGGCGCGGTTCTCACCGTTCTGCCGCGGGCGACGGGGGCCTCTTTCTTGCTTTCTACCGCCAACATGACGAGCTGGCCCGATCTAAGCTCCGTTAATCCAGTAGGCACAGAGCTCCCCAGAGTGCTCAATAACCAGCCACGTGAAACACGGCCGGGCACGCGTCCACACATATGTGTTCTTAGCGGATGTTCTGCCGACGCGAGTCGGGCGTGTCAGCGTCTGAAGCTCGAAGACATCCCCATTGTGCTGGAAGACGTCGAGCGAGATCATTAGAGCGGCGCTATCAGTGGCGTGGGTAAACTTCTATGCGCTTTTATCTCTTGCTTGTGGGTGGACGATATTGTCCGATCAGCTTCAACTTTCAAGCAGTCAGTCCTTCCTCACGGCTACTATTGAATATTGATGCATACCCTAAGTCTTCTCCCGAGACCCCTGATTAACGTGGTATGCTGCTTCTCAAAGTTCCGGGACGTGCGGCAACCGCCGAGCCTTGCGACTTACATGCTGTTAACAGCAAGTCCCCAGTACCCTCCTTCGCTCACACACTGATCTCGACTCGCCGCTTGCTTTGCCCACTACCGATCTTGAGAGACACACCTTCAGTTTTGTACTGAACTCTGAACACGTCTATCACTTCGCTGACGAATACGATGCGATCTCCGCTGCTCCGCTGTCTGTACAAGCCAGGAGATGCTGAGGTGGCGCCACCCTATGAGCTGCGCGAGGACCCGAATAAGGACGCGGAGGGACGGTGTACCTATAGCTTCCAGGATCCAGATCACCCATACTTTCGCGTTGAGCGCAGCGAGATATACATCATGATAAGCGACGCGGGCGCGGGCGATAACAGACCTCGCCCCCGCACTATAGTCAAGAAGAAGGGCGGGACGATAACTTCCCGGGTTATTGCCTTTCCTGAGGACAGTAAATCGCGGGAGGAATGGCTGGCAAAGACCGGAGAGTACATTGCGGCAGTAATGTTCGGAAAGCCAAAGGATGGTGCGTCCAACCGAGTCGTTCTCTGTGACTGGCATTCTGATATCTTCTATAGAAGCTGAACGACCCTTCGTACTCGCGGACTTTCCAGATAACATGGCGTTCTATTTGCTTGAAAAGACTCATTCTGATCGGCCCTATCGAAGGAACAGAGATGTTTATCTGCGAAGTGTGTTGCAGTACATCTTCGCAGCCCACATATATCCTTACCGAGTTAATATCAGGCAATGGACGCTTGAGATTCGCAACGCCACACCAGTTCAGTAGGCATGCGATGTGGCTGATGGACGGATTGCCTCGCACAGGCATGCGCAATCAATGTCTTTGCAAGTTCTGCCAGAAGCGTATCGTTGATCCCAAGACGGGAAAGATGGTAATGGTCGCCCAGGAGCCGATCACTCGAGACCTTAATATACTTGCAGGATACCCGGTATCTGGTGACACTTGATGTGGTTGCAGAGGTGTAGGGCGCGCTTGGTAGCTGCATCGGGGATCATAGGTCTTCTTGCATCATCTCTCGCTCTTACATATTACACGCCTCGTGATGTACTGGCAGTCAGTGACTACGCCTTGAATTCCCGGGACCTTCCGTATGCATGCATGTACACCGCAGTGCTTACTCTTCTAATCTATTCTCCGCTATATTCACATTTCATCGCACAGTTGGAATAGAACAGAACTCGTTGTAGTACTTCTGGGTTTCTTACATAGTGATCATACTAGCTTCGTCAAGCTAGATAGTCCAAGTATCTGAACTAAGATCAAAGGAAAAGGTTGGAAAGCGCGAAGTACATCTATCCATTCCCATCCAACAAGTTCTCCACCAAATATCACTCCAACCACAATCCGTCGAACGTACAACCATAATCCATCGAGATACAACAACCCAACCCAACCCATCTCCTCACAAACGCGAACCCCTTCCCACCAAAAAACATCGATCCTCCCGCCTATAGCCACGACTTCGGAAACACAACCCTGCATTCTGCAGTAATACAGTCCAATACGCGGAGGTCCAGAGCTGGGCACATGGGCGGGGAAGTCGCACAAGTAGAGGAGGGCTCGCGTAATGCATTTCGAATTGTAGGATGATGCGCGACTCGTTCTCGAGCGGATCTGTACCATCCCATCCCCACTCCATCCCATGATATCAGCAGCCCAGCACCCATACCGTGACATCCCCATCCGTCCGTTCCAACAGCCCTAGTACAGCCGATGGGTACTGCTTGTGCACCAAGCACGCATAACACCCGTTCAAAGGGGCCGTGTCGTGCATGGGTTCGCCAGATGCAGCCGATCGGCTGGACGTAGGTGCTGTTAGGTGGACATCGATGCGCTGCTGTAGCCTGTATGCTATTTTGGCTATACTCAGATGAAAGCGCTCTTTTATCGAAGGGAAGAGGGAGGAGGTCGTGGACGTTGCAAGCAACAGACGGAGTCCCGCACGCTCACGCTTGGGAAGACGCACGCGCGTTCGGCACTCCCCGTCCTCCTCCTCCCAATCACGAACATCACACCACTCAAATCAAAAAAGAAGTCTATAACGAGCATTAAACGAGTACCAGGGGCCCCGTAACATAAAGATCTCCTAGCGAGACCCAAAAAGGCCCCGTACAGTCGATAGCCCAACGTAACAACCAAGTATCAAAAACCAAAGCAAGTACGTAATAAATTCCGCGGAAAGTCGTGAAGGCATCGTAAGAGGTAAAGTCGTAAGAGGTAGGCGGGTCGGATGGGTAGAGGTAGAGGGAGGTAGGTGGGGGAAAAAGTAAGACAGTCATAGAGAAGGGCGTAAATGGGGTATGGGTATGGATCGTAAAAAAGCTAGCTAGCAAGCAGGCAGCTGTAAAAAAGCATTGGGCACAAGGGCGAGACGGACGAACGTAGTCCGTGATGGGGTGGGCGGATGAGTAGATGGTGGTAGCGGTAAAGCGTTTTTGGGGTGCGCATAGGCGCGAGATGGGGATGGGTAGGGGACAGCACAGCAACAAAGCCGATAGCCTGTGATATGAAATGGGGATGGGATGGGAGGGTAGGTATTAGGGTCGGTATACGGGGATAATCAACGACTCGATAGCGAGTCTTATGAACCGGATACGGGGACGAGTCGAGTCACAGAGTCTGGAACGCGAGTCGAGGGTCTGTTCGAGGGGAAGGAGGATGAGGGTAGATACGAATCGGGGATCGGGACGGGGGAAGCGTAAAAAGCATGTACAGAAAACGAAGCGCGAAGAAGGGATCAAGGGAATAAACAGGGACTATACACATGTCGAGCAAGTAGGGTAGGGTAGAGGGTAGACAGACGGTAGAGTCAGGGTCCGGCCCACGAGGCGCAAGTCGATTCCGGAACACAAAGCAAACGAGGCGGGATGGGGATGAAAGATTCAGACGGAGGAAAACGAGGCTGGAAGGCGATGAGAAGCAGGGCGAGGTGTCGCGGTTGCGCGCAATATGGCACATTTCGGTTTGACCCGCGGAGGTGCGGGTCGAGGGGTGGGGGGAGAGGCGAAGACACGATTTAAGATGAACGAACGTGCGCGCGGATGTATGGCTGGTGGCGTCGAAGCCGGCCAAAACACGAGGGTCGAGGATGGGTGGGTGGCGAAGAAGCGAAGACAGGGGGACCCAGCGAGATCAGCAGAAGAACGCTCAGATCCCGCCGCAGATTAATCGGGATGGGCATGGGCAGACAGGAGGTTGGGTATCGAGATCGAGATCGAGATCGGCAAGTAGAAAAACGCGGTAGGGTGCAGGCGAAAGCACGGAGCCCGGATGGACCGCAACGCGCGAATAGGAGGTATACGCAGGCGCGCGCGTGAGTCGGATATCGGATGAACGGGACGATAGATATAGATGGTAGACGAGATGGGCAATTGGTCGGAGAATGAAGTCTGTGCGCGATTTTCGTGGGCGATGCGGGATACGACTGGGATCGATGCATCAGCGTCTTGCCTTGTTCTCCATTCCGGGACACAACGTACCGAGTGGATGGCGTATAAGCGCTTGATCTCGGACATCGCCGAATGATCTTCCAGCCTCACTTCACCGCCCTCCCCTGACTAGCCAGCGCCTAAACGCGTCCACCAGCGCTAATCCTCGGTCCCGCCGGCCTCAACGTCTGTCCATGTCCACCGTGTCCTCCTCCCTGACTAGCCGCAACAGAAGCCGGAGAAGGATACCACCTCTCGTTCCCATCCGCATCTCTACTAATAGTTCCACCTCCCGAACTCGAGATCGATCCGGAGATACTCATTGTACGACCTGTACGACGTGCTGGACTAGGACCCGGTGCAGGGGTCGAAGATGTACCGCGATGCGGATGTGGGGCTGGAGTTGTACCGCGCGTGATAGGTGCGGGCGTCGTACCGCGTTGAAGAGGTGCAGGCGTAGTGCCTCGTTGAATAGGCCCTGGAGCAGGCGTCGTACCGCGAACCAGAGCATGACCAGGCGCAGGCGTCGTCCCGCGAGGAGCAGGTGTCGATCCCCTAGCGATCGGCCCACCACCCATAGACGCACTCCCACGTACAGGCTGAGGCCTCAACGGACTCGTCGGTCCCGCCGAACGCGAAGACGATGAGCCACTGGGAGCATGAATAGGCGCAGGCGTCATACTCCTACTACCCACCATAGCCGGAGCCGGTCCTCTGCTCGAACTCTGACTAGGCGCAGCACTCTGACTCCTGAAATGTCCAAGGGCTTGGTTATGTAGGCTTCCGGCGTGAGAGGAGGAAGAGGCGGGCGAAGAGTGGGAGTGTAAGGCGTGGGCTACTGCTGCGTGGAGAGAGTGCGGTTGGTGGGATAATCCGTGGGTTGGGGACGAGGCGCGGGTTGAAGGGGGGGAGGCGGGCGGTGAGGCGCGTGCTGCGGCCGATGCGGTGGATATGCCGGGCATGTGCGCGTGCGCGGGGCCGGGCTTTTGTGTGCGGGCGTGTCTGTAATAATACCTACTATCAGAATATATTCTCGCAGAATATCGAGGCGAAGAATGAACGTACAGATGAAGCTCTGCCTGCATTCTCCTGTTCTGCTCCTCCAACTCTTCCACCCTCGCTTTCAGTGTACTCTCCCGGTGAGCAGCGACCCTATGCGCCTCCGAAAACGCAAAATGGTTCGTGATGATCGCCCTCAACAACAACGCTGACAAAAACAATCCACTATTACTCTCCGTATGCTGAGCATGATCGCCCAACCAATCCTGTAACTCGCGCTGCAAAGCCGACACCTCGTCAATGCCCGTTTTAACCGTGGCGACTTTATGAACGCGCGTCTCCAGTCTTTTCGCCAGCTCGTCGGATACCGTGTGTGGGTTGTTGGTGGATGAGGGGTGAGGTACGGCGGCGGACGAAGTGGCTTTGAGCAATAAATCGTGTGGGAAATCGTCCTCGATGAGCGGTGCGCGCGGACTCCTCGGACTCCGTCTAGGCGTCGTATACCCACTACCCGTCGCCCCACCCGCACTAGGAAAATCGATCCTAATCTTCCTAATACTAGCCCTCGAAAACCCTTCCCTACAAAAGGGACACAACGGAGGACCCTTCAAAGTCTTTTCTACGATCGTAGTGGCGCAGGGCGAGCATAGGACGTGGCCGCATGGTATAGAATGCGGTAAATTGCGAGGAGAGAAATCTTCGGCGCAGACGTCGCAGAGGGAGAGGGTGCCGTCTAGAGTGAGCATTCCGGCTGTTGTGGGCGATAGTCACCGGTGTCGTAGCATGTAGAGGTGAGGGGTGAGCGAAGGGGAAAAGTCGGGGACGAAATGTTAGACCCGAGGTTTATATACCCCCGCGCCCATTTAAAGTTCACACGGCCTCGACTCACTTTCGAGCTTTCCCTTTGTAATATTACCCACACTCTCCGTTCTCTTACTCTACATTCCAACCCACCCAGCAAGAAAGGCGTTTGTGGCATAGTGCTACCCGTTCTAGCTGGAAGTCGAACTGGAGTGGTGCAGCGGCGCAGGGGCGAACCAACCAACGGGAGCAAATTTTTACGGTTGAGAAGCCCCCGTCGGCCTCGGCGCGGTTATGCGTGCCTGAGAGACCTTTCAATTCATCGCCACCGCGACACGTTTCCCGTCCGCCGACGTCTGGCCATTCTCGCCCGGGGCCTTATCCGCATCGTCCGGTTCGGTCACCTCAAACGCACGAGCTCCTCATGCTCTGCATGATTTTTGTGCCTCTCAAACACTGTGGCGGAGGAAAATCTTATGATGCATCACGCTTAGCGTTTGTCCTTCTGAGCCCGCGCCGCCAACGTCCAACACGAAAACGTCTCTCCATGTCAACGAAACGTCCACTTACGGTCTCGCGCTTTCCCCGAAATCGCCCAGCCGCAGTCACGGTTCGGCTTTTCCACACCGCTTGCGAGATTGCGAGCCTCGTGTTAACGTGCGCCCTGTGCCCTGAGCGTTCAATTTACCGCTCAAAGGCCGCTGTCCCGAGATCCGTGCATCTCATGGTCATTTGCGGCCGTTCTTCATGCTCTTGACTTCTCCCGCTCGTCTCCATGTTCTCGCTTCGTGAGGCTCCTAATTCTCGCTGCTCTTGAGCGTCATACCGTTCGGTATGAACTGGTATGAAGATGGGCTATATTACGAGTTGCGTCAGCGATCTGAGCGGTAATCACGGGCGGATGCAAGCTGGGAAAAGCACGTACGAATGCGTTATCGTTGACAGTACGAGCGAACGATGTGGGTCCGCGCGTCTACCTGTCCTCTCTATCCAGCAATCGACCTGTCTTCTCAAGTGCGCTCGGCTAGCTATCTTGATCGTCGACAACCTACTCCCACTTTCGCCACCACAAGGTCGCGTGCACGACATTGGACGTCCTCAAACTGTACCCCGGACCGCGCACATCCTTCCCCGACGTAGCTCTACTAGGTGCCGTACGTCGATCCTACTGCGCACCGCGCGTGCCACATACGCAAGCGCAACGTATAGACGCCCACGCCGCTCGTATCCGCGCCGTCGCCGAGGTCCGTGCCACAAGGCTTTGTCACCGCAGTGCTTACCTGAGGCTGACCCATCGACCCACAGCCTCTCGAATATACTGGCAATGTTCGCATCTCTTCCGGAGCCTTCGTGTACATTCGACCTGACTCGTATTGCGCTACACTGAGTCGAATCGTCTTGCTTGATCCGTGATCTATTGAGACGTCTGCTCTCCACGGCGCCCCGGACGCGTATACCTACCCATCTCCGCATTCTCGTTTCTAGCGACGTACGGGCAAACTCGACTAGACGAGGATATGAACTCCGCTGTCGTCAGTACGCATCCGCAAACACATGCTTCCCGAAGAAAACGCATCCACTGTAACGCCAGGTTTACTCGAATCGAACGTATAGGTCCGCATGTACATCTGCTGCCCATGATCGGATTTCGCTTACCGCTGGCTTGTGATACTCCTGCATATGACGGCGCTTCATTCATCTGGTTCATCTCCGACCGACATCAGCAGTTTTCTCGAGGATATTCGCGTGAAGAACACGTTATTATTTCGTCTATCGTTGTCCACTCCTATCAACATCTGACCGCCTGCATTACGCCCATGCACGGTGCAGGATCGGCACTCATGTTTGCGCCCTACTACCGACCGTTGTTGAGCCGATTCCTCGACTGAGCAAACATCCATATTCGCCGTATCGATATCAACGCCGCATCCTCTACGTTCCGGTGCCGCACCCGCACTTCAGCGCGTCTCCAATCACACGACGAAGAGACGCCACAACCTGCAAGCCCGCAGTCGAGTCGAACGTATAGGTCCGCGCGTATACCTGCTGCATCCAACCCTTGCTCGATCGTATGACTCCTCTCGGCGTCCCTTGCTTCATTAGATTGAAGGCCATCTTTGATCTAGCTGTCGAGCTGCTGTCGGAAATGAACTCGTCACGAACGGAGGACGCTCGCGTGAAGACCACGCCACACCGTCCGTCAAGCGAGCACAATTTGGTCTCTTTTCCATATCGTCTGCGCCACGGTCGTGCCGTACGTCGATCCTGTCTCTGCGCGCACCTCGCGTGGCTATGCGTACACACATCTTTGCGCCCCCAGCCGAGCCGTCGCCGAAGGAGTGCCACACGTCTTTGTCACCGCAGTGCTTACTACATGACGCATAATACAACCCTCTGGCAACTTCTTGTCTTCTCTAGTTCATTCATACCCTTTGGTCTCGGCCCAGCTCTGCTGCTTTGGGATCTGTAAGCAGGTTCTTTGTGAGGCTAATTGGTCGAAAGGAGACCAGGCCTGTTCAACAAGCTTCAAGCTTCGTATCTCAATGAAGCCTGGACGCTCTGTCAATGGGTACCGGCCCTCTGGATCCTCACTCAAATTCGCCATTTGCCGGGCTTCCCGGCTGCCTGTGTTCGTTCACTCCCACTGACTGAGTACACTCACGCTTTCACCCGCGGACCAAGAGCCCCCCAGCCCGTGCCGCGCATCGTCACCGCACTGCTTACTGGCATGATGAAGCCTCGCCCTTGCACCTGCGAACGTTCGAAGATTGCTCTGCTGAGCGATAACAACTTGAATACATTCGAGTTCATTCACGCTCCTTCCTTTGAGTCATTGTTCGGAAGAAGCTGCTCTGCTTACGCCTTGCGACGTCGCATGCATACTGCATGGTCAAAAAAAAATGTCTAGGTTCAACTCGACGTCCCTGGACCAGCCGCGATTGTGGCCTCACGACGATGGCCAATTCAACGAGAAGCTTGCGCTCGCAAAGATTTCGGATCGGCGAATACGGCTTTTCACTTGAGCGTGAGAGAGTCGCCCAATGCTGTCATGTTTCTATGCTGAAATGCGGCGTGTATCTTGCGTTGTTCGACGAACTGGGATACATGAAGTGCTCACAGTGCTCGCTCTACCCGCTATTTCTCTCACAGAGTACAACCGTACTCGTCCGGCAGCGTCGGGCACGCGCAGCTTACACGCGTCGTCACAATCTCAGCTCTACAATCCTCCCGCCGTCGCTCTCCACACCTCCATCTCCCGAGTCAACGCTTGCGGATCTGAGTTGGTCTCCGCTGGAGACGTCAAGCATACGAAGCCTACCTGCCTGACGCAGACTGAAACCAGGGCCGATCCTCCTCGTTGTCTACGCGTGCGGCTCGTGGTGAACGCGTGTGTGGCTCGTGTGCGATAGCGACTTTCGCTGACTTCTCCGCTGTTGCATCGTGTACGATAAGGGACCTCTCCGCCTGCCTCGTTCTGTCTAGATTACCGGCGTGCTGCATACACAGGACACAACTCGCATCCTTCCGGGCGTCAACTCGTACTGCGAAGCTAAAGTCATCATTCGCGGAAACTGCATCATGGGCGCACGCACACGCATCATCCGAATCTTTCATACCGCATCATAATCAAAACCAACTGCTTCGTGTCCCTTCATACGCACAACATGCATCAGCCATCAACGAACCTAAACAGGCGAACAATGAACCTTCTTCGTCCCGACGCCCACGCCGGACATCTTCCATCTTTCATCGCCCGAAGCTCTCACTGCGCCCTTGCCACGCCTATTGTCGATCCGAGGGTCATCTGCGCGGTGCTCAAAGCTCAGGTGCTTTGCCGAGGGTCATGCGCTCGATCAGAGCGTAGAAGGTGCTCCGAAGAGACGTTAGAGGTACTGAAGGTGCTCGAACGGGACGTACAAGGCGCACCGCCGGCGGATAAGTCGGCTTAGTGCAGGGCGCTTCTTTGCTTCGCCGTTGCTGCCTCAAGACGTCGTTATCAGGCTTTGCACGGCTCCTTTGGGACAGCTCTTACGGCGGACTGGAACAAAACGATCTTCACGCCGGGCTTCCTCGTCCCCATGCTTCTGCAATGCGCACCGCGAAGCACACTCTGACGATCCCGAACGCGACTTGAAAGAGGAGCGGGCATCGACGATCTGCGCGCGGTCGAGTCGTGTGCGCCGCTGGTAGTCATCGAGAATGCGGCTTGAGCCTCGGAGCATTTGGTCGACGTCCTTACCGCTCTCTATCTACCGTACCGTATCTCCTTCATTGATTCTCAAAGCCCCGCAGAATCGTCTCAACCATTATCTCAACCTCATGTAATGCATCTCTCCCACCTTCCTTGTTCTATCTGAGACCTTGCGCATCTGACACAATGCATAATACTTATTGCGCTCACGGCACCCTACAGTACCAACTTGTGTATGGGTATCGAATTAATGAGCATTGTCTTTATCGCCATCTATGTGTTTACTCAAAATTACACAGTGGTCGGCGGTTTGGGAAGTTCATACGAACCTTAAAGTCCCGGGCATCATCGGCCCGTGGCGCCAGATGCTGAGTTGCTTCCTGCCTCGATCTCTTTTACTCTTACCATTCGTGCTCCATCCGTTAGCTGAAACTGCGTAAACTACTACATTGCGGCACCGGCTCAAGACTTGGACGGACCCCGCATCCTTTGCTTCGATCGTTCAACCATGAGGGTGATGAAGGTTTTGTATGGGAACGAGATACAAGCTGCCGACGCAGTCGAAGATGCGCTACGAGCTGTGGTGCAGATGCGCACATCGCGCCAAGAACGAAGTATCGACACCACGTTCACAACCCGAACGATAGATCCGGTCTTCGTTACTCCGGTATGCGGACTCATTTTGGTGCGGCCATGGCGCGCTCGTTCTTACCATCCCCGTTCATGCGCGCGATGGACTCTCGTGTTGCGTTGTGATGGAGAGCGACGTGCGCAGACTCTGTACCGAATGCACTCGGACGCTCGACATGGACATCGCCGGTAGCTGGCGCCAAATGAATGCGCGGCTGGTCGCCGTCGTGACTCAAGAATCGCGGCCCACGCGCGTAATGAATCTTGTCTAGTGCCAGAAGGCCAAAGACCAGAAGCGGGTATATCGACTGTTGAAGGTCAAATGATTGGCTAAAGCTACCACTGTTTTGACGTACTGTTATCTGAGCCATGGCGGCATCAAGGTGGTCGACGGCAGTGACTCTGAACCAGGTGACTCCAGGCGCAGTGAACATAACCGTGTACACCGAGATTTTCCGAAAGAAGCTGATACAGTATAACACCTGGAGCATCACCTCAGTCAAAGTACAGTGCATTACAGACAAGCTCACCCAGATAGACGTGTAGATTAAGCTAGACTCCACCAATAGTTGCATGACCCTCTCGGCTAACGTGCGACGCTTGTTGAAACAGGCATGTTCACTCAACTGTCTCCGATGCGACCTGTAGTGGATTTAGCACATCCAGGACAGAGGGGTAGAAGAGCATACCAGGCTTTGAAGCCAACGAGGAACGTAGCACACAAATTGCTCATCAATGACATGAATGCTGCCGCGAGGCCAACAGAGCTTTCATCGTATACGGGTATGGGCTCCAAGTCTGTTAGGCCATTGTTGACTGAAATATCCCTTGGGTCAAATACCACTGAGGCGATGTTCGCTATGTTGACCCCCAGGGCTGCAAGCAGTAAGACCATCGCAAAAGCGACGATCGGCCGTGACCTGTTCCACACTATGCACATACGCCACAGCACAATGGAGTCGCCCATGATGACCTAGAGACAGCGGAGTGAGTTGGCTTCAATGCAGATACTTTGCTTGTGATGAGGAAGGATACGCACATTGATTGTGAACAATATTGTGAGGCACCAATTGACCGGACTCCATAGGCGCGACGGCCAATCTCTTGGGAAACTTGAGGAACCTGCCACGTCGCGAATGGTCGTGACGTGTGTAAGATAAACGGCCCAGTGACCTAGGGATAACATATACATGGTGGTCGCAAAGATTGGTATGATCAAGGACAGGCGAGAGCGTCGTTCGGGCCGAATCTGCCTGTAATTGCATTGGACGGGTCAGCCGAACTCCTTCCAATGTATATATTACACACTTTGAGGTGATATACACAGTGACCACAACTAGAAGGGAGGCGAACCCTGAGCAATTCGTGTCAGCCAAAGGTTGTGATTCGTTCCTCGATGCGTATTCACCGAATAGTACCGTCTCGGTGACGAACGGCAGCAAGTGTTGCTGGAGATAACCGTAGCATTCGTATGGATTAAACTGTTCTGACCAGCCTGGACTACTGTTGGGGTAGGTATACGTGCTGTTAATAAGGCCCTCGAGGGTGAGTGCAATATTTATGGCGCTTCAAAAAGGGATATGTCACTGATGCAATCCAACTAGTTCAAGGGAAGTTTGAAGCATGCGCACCGTCCGCTCATCATAGAGTTCAATTGTTGCAGAGAAATAGCCCAGTGCGCAATAAGTAACGCAAAGGTGGACCAAAGGCATGAGATGAAGGGCATGCATTTGACGGAACGCAGCTCGAGCCTGTACAGGATGGCATGTCAGGAACGTAGCAGGGATGTGATAGTCGCCTCCACCGTACCAAAGCATCCAAGAGCCTAGAGGAATGGCTCCGAAGAGAACACCTGACGGACTATTTGAGAAGCAGTTGCCGCGGAAGAACACATCTACGATACCTATCACGAAGCTCTCAATGAGAAGCGGCGGTACGACTGATGTCGCCGTGAATTTATTCAATATTGTGAGAACCTCGACCTCTTGGGTCATGTTTAAGGATCCCGCTTGTACAGACATAAGCTTGTGTAAAGAGATGGAGGAGATAGATGCGAACATGCAGTGTCAGGAGCGACATCGCGAGGTTCTCGCCGGTTTCGTAACCGCGCGTAGCGGATGACAGGACCTGTCGAGGCTGGCAGAGTTGATAAGGGGTTATGTGAGCTTGTCACGTCTGGGCGACCTCGGCAGGCTTTCCAACTAGACCATAGCTTGATGATACCCACCTTCAGCTACGGACGGTCCCTACATCGGGATCGCGGTCTGGCATCCGTTTGAACGAACGAAGTGGCTTCCTACGAGCATTGCATCTGAAGACTCGTTTGGCTCCGACAGGCTCCGCTCGACCCTGTCGACCCATCTGAGGTTTTGGCTCCGCTCGACGCCTTCTCGGAGACAGCTGGCTCAGGTGGGAGACAGAGTCTCCGACCGGAGCCATGCCACGAGGGAAACACGCGCGACACACGCGACGAAGCCGCAGTTGTTTTGCTCGTAGAATATCTTGTACCAAACCGCATGGAATACGGAAAACGCGAAGTGATATGTGCAGTTCAGACTAATCCAAGACACATTGGCTGATACCATTTTCAGTGCATTCGGAATATATCAATTCCCGTTGAAGGTCAACGACGGAGACTCATGTGTCTGTCGGAGACTCGCGCGGTCGTCGACAACTGAGTCTCCGGTCGGAGCCACCCGCGTTTCCTGATGTG
>KV424833.1:0-28148 GCA_001632445.1 Peniophora sp. CONT | reverse complement strand
CCAGGAGACGAGAGCCACGAGATCTACCTCCCTCCTGCCCTCCGTATCCACGCGTTCCCCCTCAACTCGCAGCAGGAAGGCCGTAGTGCGAGCGACCAGGCCATCATAGCTCATGTTTCCAACGATATTTCCTGCGCAGAAGGAATGGGATGCCTCACCCGATTCCTCCGTGCAGAGGTGTTCGATAATTTCACCATCATCCTTGGACAACTTAGATCGCTCTGGCCGTAACGTCCTCACCTTCCTAGGCATGCACCCAGACGTATTCGGCTCTGGGCGCATGGCCGTCCTTAACCCCGGCGTGGCGGACCCTTTCGAGTACGGACGCTACGACCTCGCAAGCCGACCCTCGTCGGATGGCCTATCCCTGTCCATGTCCATGACCGTGGACGAGACCTTCGACTTCATGCACCGAGATTCCCGTCGCCGTCAGCGCGTCGACTCCGACGCCTCAAGCTTCTACTTCCGCCCGCCCCTGCGGCACGTCCTCGCTCTATCCACGTTACTGGGCGCGCGCACCGCCGCAACGAGAGCAATATGTCCGTTTGGGTCGATGGCACTGCCCGTAAGCTTGTACAACCGCAACTTCGGTGTGCATGCCCGCCATGGGCGCAAGGACTCGGTGTCCAGTTTCAGCTCATCCGAGCATCAGTCCGCATCCGGCTCGCAGCGCATCTTGGGGCGCTCGTCCTGGCCACTTTTCGAGGACTCTATTGACTCGATGATCAGTGACTTCTCGGCTATGCGCGTTGCGCACACCGGTCTTTCGGGTGACAAGATGCTTCGAGAGCGCGCAGGGCATGCCGCTTACCGCAATCTCAGCCAGTCCACCAGAGAGCTTGCGCAGCGCGCGCTTCTCTGACCCCTACGAGGAGACTGGCCGCTTTGCCATCGACGATGCTACAGACCGCTCCACGTACGCCAGTGGCCAGGAGCATTCTTCGGCTGAGTACGACAGCATTATGGACACTCGTGCAAGCACGTTCGCCAACACTGGCTCGGACGTTGTTGAGGACTCAATCTTCGACCGCACTGGCGCCAATAATTGCACGTCGACGTCATCCGTCGCTCTTCGGTGGGACCGAGCTGCGCCCGCACCAGGCTCGTGGGCAGTTCGCCGCGATGCCGCGCTACAGGCCTGTCTCGATCTACAGCATCGACGAGGACTCGGAGAGCGCGCGCGAGAACTATGCGATGGTCACCGTACGTGTACGCTCGCTATGTTTACATGAGCAGGTACCGACTGTTTTTCAGATGCTCGATGGCGGCCACGTTCGCCGCTCTTCAGTCGCATCGGTTGTAGGTGGTTCGCCGCTCGCTCGTGCAGGCGGCAAGCGCAGAAATGCGGCTACCCGTAGTCCGATAGACAACGTCGTAGGCTCCGACCTCGAGATCAAACGTATGGAGATGCCGAATAAAGTGCGCCTTGTCGAGGCGCGTCTGGTGGAGAAGCCATCTGCGACTGAGTCGCTCCGCTCTGTCTCTTCGAACATCTTCGACACCGAACGCATGGGTCGCGCGCATGTACGGTACTTTCTTGTTATCCTGTGCTTTCAGACGTGTAGCTAAGAGGCTTCGCAGTTGCCCTCAACTGTTCGTCTACTCGCCCTCGTCGTACGGGATGCTCTCGCTCGAGCACATACTCGTCATCGTCGGAGATCGACACGCCGCCTCTTTCTGTCTGCAACAGCGAGAGCAACACGAGCGGTGGTACGCTACCGTATGGACGGGAGGTGCTTGATGATGGGAGGGACGAGTAGGAGATGGACACGGGCGGGGACGCGACGCGAGATGTAGAGTATGTAACCCGAGAAGTGTCCAAAGTGTTGCGGAAAAACCCTCCGATTTTCCGAACGCGCGGACCGCCATAAACGCGGAAGGGCATTCAAGGCTGTCATCAATAGTACAGGTAACACTGTACAGGTTTGCGCAAGCGTCGAGTCCTTGAACAATGCATATACACACAAGCAAATCCCGAGAAGCCTTCAGACCACAAGTCTGCAAGGACTTGCTAGTATGCCCTCGCCGTCCCGTCACGGCGTCTCGCGCCACCACGGCAATCTTCGGCGGCCTCGGCCCTCGGCGTACCAGCGCGAACGCGCGCGTACGCTTCGCGCCCGCGCACGTTCAGCTGGCAAGTGCTCCTGTCAAGACGAGCGCAGTGGACCAACGCGAAGGATCTACAAGCACCTGCTGGTCACGAAACGGGCTAGGGCTCTCGATGTATAGCATAGAGTATCGTATGTTTGAGCAAAACGAGTACCAAGGATAAGTCAAGATCGCGAATGGGAGAGGGCGCAGTCTCACGCGGATCGTGATTCGTATTCGTGGCGGTCAGCTGCAGTGTCACACGTACGCGTTTGCTGTGGCGGCGCTTCATCGGCTTCACCTCGTACGCTCCAAGTACGCTGCAAAGCATGACGACCCGCGTCGCGGGTGCTTTCCTCGAACTGCCATGACCCATCCGCATGTCATAGTCGATCACCCCGGAGCTCCCTTCAGCTATATCTGTGAGTCCCTACACTACCTTCGGAGGATGATGTCTCGGGTAAAGACCTGGAACGTCTGGAATTCGAATGCTTCATGCCATCCCGACTGAGTTGACCAGCTTCCTTCCCTGTAACATCCATGTTCAGAACCTGACCCGAGTAACCGTCTTCCACAGGTAGCACCGCAAGCCACTTGTGCGGCTGAATACTCCGCATGGTGCACCCTTTGGACCTGACTAACTGACGGGGCATATATGACTAGATACTCGACTTCATACGCCACATTATATCCCTCATCGAAATAACCATGGCGCACTCGGTGCTGCGAGACTATATCCAGCAAGTTACTAGACTCGATAGCTTCCCCCTCGGCACAGCTATCACCTTCTGGCCAGCAGGTAGGTCGCACTCCAACGTCGTGTATAGTAGACTGACCACAGGTAGCATTCGGCGTAACCATGGCTGCCATTGCATTCGACATCTCCATCCCTGACTTCGTTCGCCAACTTCTCTGCGTTGGCATAGGCTGTACCCTGCTCCATAGCACAATCTGTGTACTTAACGACATCGCTGCTCGCAACATTGACGGGTTAGTTGGTGCGTTTCTATCCGAGTCCTGCTTCAGTACTCTTCTAATCTGTTCTCAACATAAGAGCGTACAAAACAACGCCCTCTCGTAATAGGCGCAGTGCCCTTACGTGGCGCGTGGATCCTCTTCGCTGGACTTCTTTCTATCCTGATCTGCATCCTGTTGGCACTGGCCAATGAGACAACGTGCGCTTGCATCCTGCCCTCGCGTTCAATACCCTCACTCTGAATTTAGGGTGACCTTTGGTCTGCTTTCCTTGCCGCTCCACGTTCTGTACCCGTATTCGAAACGCTGGACGTGGTGGCCTCAAGCTTGGCTCGGTGCGTTTTATCTCAATACTCTGACGCATGCCACTCATTCTGTCGCCAATGCCAGGCATTTCCATTGGTTGGAGCATCTTCGTCGGTTGGTTCTCAATTGCTGGAGCCCGTAGCTCGCGTACAAACACCCTTGCCGTCGTGCTTATGTGTGTCGCCATGATTTGATTCGTCATTCAGTTTCGGTGCAATTCATTGCCACTGAACAGTCCAGAAGCTGGGCTATCTATTACGACACTGTCTACGCCTCGCAAGATGTCGAGGATGATACACGCATTGGTGTCCTATCGACCGCTCGGCTATTCGAATCGCGGGTTCAAGCATTCACCACCTGCTTCGCTACCTGCGTCGTCTTGTTACTCATCTATAACGGAACTCTCAACGAGTACGGTGTATTGTATTACACACTTACTTGCGGCGGGGCGAGCTGTCACTTTCTGTGGCAGCTTAGCAATTGGGAACCCAAAGACAACGAAAGCAGTGCGAAGATATTCAAGGTTCTTTGTTGTTCACTGCTCTGATGATCCCTACGGCTGACATGTGGTTCTCAGTCCAATGGTGATCTTGGGCTTATAGTATTTGCTGGTATGGTAGCTGAGTATATCTGCAAGTAGCTATCTTTGGCACATGTATGAGTTTCAGTAGGGAATGGCTATGCAGCTAGTTACCGAAGTTTATGATCGTGAGTCGCTGCATCACCGTTGGTACCGGTAGTATAGTGTCGTTCTTGCACGTATCAGGGTCCCTTTGTGGCAAGGGTCTACGCGCATTCTGCGATGACCGTAGCGCCGATTTCTGGTATGCACGACAATGCACCCTCAGTGTTTCCCTCTGCCACATGGAGGGGCGAGTACAGGCGGACGTTGGCACCGTGGCTGACGGAAGGGATGGTGACGGTTGCAAGCAAGACGTTCACACCAGTGGCCACCGCGTCGTAATATCCACTTTTCATTACATACGATGCGCCGTCTTGCGCTTCCTCGCTAGCCGCAATCGCTCTCGTGTCAACTTACTTGCTATGTCAATTCACCCGCACGCGTGCTCAGTACGTTCAGTCCTGAATCGCCTACGCAACGGGGCGTATTCGAAAGTACCGTCCTGTACTGATGATATCTATGATCGCGATAGCTTCCGAGCTACGGAGAATTAAGGGTCCGAAATAGGTCTAAAGATGAGATGGAAGATGCATGCAAAGGATAAGGTTCAAGTTTGCTGGGAACGCAAGCCTCGTGGCGCCGGCCCAAACCGCGACCACGTCACGTCGTGGCGCTTCTCTTCCTGACTCTCGACCATCGATCAAGCCGGAAGCTCCCATGAGCTCTGTCAGTATCTACGGTGCATTACATAGGCTCACCAGTGTGGCTCACCTCATGCATGGAAGCGAAGGCGATGCAATGCGTTTACCATCCACGTCGAACTCTATCGCCCAATGACCTAATAAGTACTGCTATCTCGCGATGTGGCTGCCAACATCCCAGCATCATCCCCCATCCCCACTGGCACGCTCTCATGACTGGGCGCAGAGTTGTAAGTGCGGGACTGAAACTGACCGAGGAGTCGCATTCGCTGTGCTATCTGTCGGTGACCGGCACCGACCTTGATGACTTCCCGCACACACAGCCTCTCCTTGCGCGCCTCAAAGACTTGATTCGTAAAGTTCTTTCACTGGACGACATCTCCCTACCAAAGTTTCTCATTTCCCATGCACGACATCGATATCGTTCACGCCTTTTTCCTCTCGGCCTGGGTCGTGGGTCCTCTCTACGGCAAGTTTCGGTATCTGACGGACATTTGCCATTTTAGCTGATAATCTTTCCATGTCAGGGCTGAAGTACGTAGAGGTCATTATGGATCGCCAAACAACCCGCTCACTGCTCGTGCTCAGTTTCATACTTTTCATCATCTGCGTGCGCTCTTTACTCGGTAGACGCTTCTCAGGAAGTAGCTGGTTCGTGCAATCGTCAGTATGTCTGGGCACTTTGAAGGCTTACACAAGTCTTAGGGTGCTGCTAGCAACAACTACGGCGCAGATGCTCTTGTGCACTGGCCATATAATCACGACAATAGTCCAGATCTTCCAAGCAATCTCCGTGGACGCACATGGCACCGGCGTCATTGACAACACTTATATTTCTAATCAGTCTGCGCCGGCCCATGTTGCCCAAGTCGTACTGTACATCACGAATGTAAGCTCGCCTTCGCCATGTGTCAACCACATCGACTTATCACGCTGCATTCTGACAGAGTCTCATCGCCGATGGCGTACTGGTACGCTCGTTCAAGTTGAAACATACATGACTCTAAGGTGCCCACTTTAGATATGGCGCTGCTATGTTGTTTGGAATAAACGGCTGTATATATGGACACCGTTGGTAAGTTGTTGTTCTCCTACGTTACAACTTTAGACTCTGACAGTATGCAGGTGCTGTTACTCGCTGGAAATGGCAGTGCGTTTGCCATGCCCTCTCGAACATCAGGAAGTGCACTCACATGATGGCCCTAGTTACCGGTTACATCGCCATGGCTCATCTCTCGCGCCTCACACCTCAGTCAGCAATTTTCGACAAGTCTGTCGGGTTATACATCCAAGCGACATGGTCGCTATCGATCGCAACTCAGGTCATTGCTAGCCTTCTCATCGCGGGCAAGGTCTTCATCACAGGCGCCCGCTTGGGGTCAGGAAGCGAAGGGCTCCGGTTCGGTGGCTATCATGCAACTATCCTATGGACTGTCATCGAGTCTGGCGCATTGTACAGCTTCACGACCGTCCTTCTACTAGTCTTTTATGTCAAGGGTGCTCAGGCTGGTGCGGTGTGTGCTGCAATTCTTGGTCAACTAAGCGTGAGCTTGAACCCGCCACTCCGGTTTGCGGACAAATACTCACCCATCGTCAGGCTACTGCACCCTACCTGATTCTTGCTCGCGTTGAGCACAATAGACAGCGTATTTTCAAACAGACCCCGCCAGCGGTCCCGCCATCACATGCTTCGGCGCAATCCTCAAAACAAGCGCAGTCCGAAAACATACCCTTGGAACTGGTACGTGCATTCACGCAGTTGTACCTGAAGTATGACTGACGCGATGTAGATCGCGAGGATTCACCGCCGCAGTTCTTCTGCAAAACCGAAGAACATCGACCTGCGAGGTGAAGACGTTGATGTATTGGACATCAAGAATACTGTGGTATGAAGCTCATGCCATGCGACCAACCCCTTTGTACTTGAAATTAACTCAGCAGAGTAGCTTGTGTCGCTCTACGTAATCATACAGTCAGTTTATTGTCACCGTACACGCGGTCTTGCACCGTTATCACGCATTTTGCAACAGACAAAGTCCGAAATCCATGACCCGCCATGAACGCCGATGACGCAGTCCTGTATGCGAATATTGCCTTTTCCGGAGATGTGGCGCGCGCAGTATAGAAGCATTTACTGTTCTGGCGAGCCTGCGAGACCGAGCGGAGGTGTTCGACAGTTCCCGCCAAGCTTGAGCAGCCTCGAGCGCGCTGCGCGAACAGGGCGGCACCCGGCTTTCGTCTTTCGCCTCCATCTCGCCTACAGCCGCTCTCGTGCTACGTTCGCGCCGCGCCGCAGGCTTTCGTTTGCGAGCTAGCCTGAGTTGAGCCTGAGAATTCATTATCATCGTGATATTGATGATAAGTCTTGGATAAGTCATATATATGTTCAAAAGCCACCAAGGCGGTGCCGCCTTTATCCCGACTAC
The DNA here is from genome assembly GCA_001632445.1 of Peniophora sp. CONT. Taxonomy (NCBI): domain Eukaryota; kingdom Fungi; phylum Basidiomycota; class Agaricomycetes; order Russulales; family Peniophoraceae; genus Peniophora; species Peniophora sp. CONT. Next base: position 21,030 of record KV424833.1, on the reverse strand, counting down.
CATGTCCTCGTGTCGACTATACGGGGCTAAAGCGCTTGAGCACTGGCCAGTGGCTCTGAGCGCTGAGCATCAGCCTGAGCTGCGGCACTGAGATGCATTCGTGCATGGTACTGCGTTAGGGTTGGTACCGAAGTGCACGGTACCGACCTGGTTAGTCGCTGCTTCTCCCGCACCCGTCTGCTACGTATGGTCCGCGAGTCCTTGGCTCCCATTCTGACCCCATTGTTCGACCGCTGACAATGGAGTTGACAGAAGGCCTAATACGATCTCGACCCGAATTCCGAGGTTCTCGGTATCATGATGGCGAAAGGTATGGGTGTGCCCGCGCTCTAACAGGCAAGACAAGTTTATGCATGTCAACCTATCGTCTGGCATAGAACCTATCGCACAAAAGTCGAATTGCTTGCCAAAGGGCGGCAAGATGGTACTTGCTTGTCTGGCGACCGATGCACCACTGTTACTACCATTAGATCACAACTGTGGCCTGCCTGCGAAGCCCCCGAACTATCATAGCTGTCGCAGTTCTTCTGTGGCGTACTCGCGTCTGAGTTTATGCGTACAATACGAATGGGCTTAGTGATGCAGTGAAGCACCATATTCAATCTGTCAAGGCTCATCTACTTTCACAGCATCGCGGGTCGTTCAGAACTCGCTGAGATCGTAGCACGGAACGTACGATGCCATGTATGCCGCGAATAGCGGTGCTTTGGCCTTCGGCGACGTACTATCGATGCATACTTTGGCGCAATGCGCAAAGACATGCCGAGATCGCCGAGATCGCCCGCCGAGACCGACTTCCCGCATCGCTCTCTGCGTCTCAGATATAAGATGGATGTATCCGGCTAACCGAACAGAGGACTCGCGTGAGAGAGAGTAGCTCCCGTGGAGATCGGCGTCCAGTCCAAAGGTTTTGTGTGTCAGTGGGAGGCGTAGTACAAAAACCAGGAAGGCAATGTAAAGGTCAACCTCGTGGCGCCGCTCTTCATCGCCAACCTTTCCCCGACCTTTACCCTCTAGCCCTCACCACCCACAAGATGGCCGCGACTTCCGCTTCTACTTCTCCAGAGCAAAACATCGGTGTGTGGGAGGACTGTCTGCTCCACAAGGTCACTGCGCTAACAGGCCTGTGTGCTTTGTCAAATAGGTCCTGTTGCGTAGGTCTCTAGGTTTGTCTTCGCTGCTTTAACTAACATATGTCACACAGGCGTTCTGGCCTAGAGGAGCTCTTCAATCTCAGCCAGATCATCTCCGATTCGGTCAAGAAGATCGGCGCCGAGCTCTCTGGGGCAGGCCTCGACTTCCCCAGCCTCCATGGGCAGTTTACTCCTCAGTCTGAAGCTGCCCGTTTGTTGCCTGAAGTCCGTGACGCGACAATCATTATTGCCGCCGCTGCAGCTCAGCTCACGGCGACCGTGTATCCACCGCCTATGACTGTTCTTAAAACGGCTATGTCGGTGCGTGGTTTCGTTCACACATGCATGAGCCTATAACTGACTGGTAACTCCTATATCAGTTCAATGTTTCTGCTGCTCTGAACGTCGCCGCCGAAGCCCATGTTGCTGAGGCTCTGCGCGCCGTAGGCTCACATGTACGTCCTCGATGAGATTGTCGTTTTCAAGCAATGCTCATGTCCCACGAGGGCCTCAGCGTTGTAGATATTGCCAAGGTCAGCGGCATAGATCCGGCAAAGCTTTGTGCGTACGGAACTGTGTTTCTGCAACTGATATCTCACCCCTTGGTACTAGCGCGCGTTCTTCGTCTCTTGGTGACGCACAGCATATTTCAGGAGGTTCATCCTGATGTATTTGCTCATAACCGCCTGTCCTGGTTCCTCGATACTGGCAAATCCCTCGAATCCATTCTGAACAAGTTAGGCGGTATAACTTACGACCCTTCTCGATCTCACACGTCTACTATGTTTTCAGCCCGAAGGGTAAACACGACAACACTACGGGCATCGCTGCGGCTATCGGGCACGAGTGCGTTTCTCACTTGTGAATCAACGCCGCACCTAAGACTCTTGCAGGGCGGACGAGGCTATGAAGGCTGTCTCGTATCTCACCGAAGCTATCCTCGACCCAGTATCTGGTCACGCGAACGACATCCACGATCTTGGTTTCAATCGTGCTCTCAGCACGCCCAAGACCATGTGGGAGTTCTATGACATACCCTCGCAAGACTTCCGGTTGCGTCGATTTGGTACTGCTATGGAAGGCACCAAGAATATGGCGCCCCCTCTGGCCATCTTCGAAGGTACGTTCTCGCTCGCTGCATGAGTACTAAGCTCATAGATACTGATATCCGGCAGGCGGCGACTGGTCAACCCTTGGAGAGAAAGCGCTCGTCGTCGACGTCGGAGGTGGTATTGGTGCTCAGTCCCTCACGCTATCGCGGTCCTGCCCAACCTTGAAGTTCATCGTCCAGGATCGTGAGCCCCTCATGGAACCTGCGAAGAAGGTGAATAGTTTTGGCACGTCTTTGATTGTAACACGATCCTCATTGTCTATTTCCGACCCAGTTCTGGATGGCAGAAAATTCAGAAGCTCTCCTATCTGGGCGTGTTGTGCTACAAGGTATGTACCAGCAACCTTTGATGGCCAGTAGTAATCATTCGATTTTGCCAGTGCACGACTTCTTTCAGCCGCAGACAGTGACGAACGCCGATGTCTTTCTCAGTAGGCTATGATATCGATTCCGCCCCCAACGCCGAGCTGACTAGCATAATACAGTCCGTATGATTCTGCATGATTACCCCGACCAAGATTGCTTGACGATCCTGCGTCATCTTCGAGCTGCAGCTCGGCCGTCGACTCAGCTTGTGGTTGTGGACAACATCATGGCTTATGCCTGCGACGAGCCCGCCGCCAATGAGGTACCAGGCGCGACCATCTCGCCGCCTCCGGCGCCTCTTCTCCCCAATTTTGGCGAAGCTAACAGCGTAGCATACCTGATGGATGTTCAGGTGAGATGGCAATTCGATCATACGCATGCATGGCTGTTGAAAACTATTCAGATGATGGGCCTCACTGGTGGTGTCGAGCGTACGCTCACCCAAGTCCGCGATCTTTTAGCCGAAGCCGGTTGGAAGGTTACCCGCGTACATCACGGGTCCCCTTTTGTTCTCAGCCACCAGAAAATATTCGCAGTCCCCATGTAACGTCCTTTCGTATAAGTATAACCCCCAGACGTGTACACTGTTTTAGTTCAGTTTTCCCCACAAGGGGATGGGCGGCCGCATCAGCACTGCCCCTAATCGCCTGAGCGGCCTGACGAGGCCTGAGTAAGTAGCCTGCCAAAAGCGTCTGAGTGACCTGACGTCAGATCACTCAGGCTTCTCAGGCGTAGACTCCTTCCCAGCATTCGTGAGTGTTGGACTTTGCTTTGCCTTCTCATTGACAGTGTGGCCTCCTCTAGATGATCCTGAACACGCTTACCTTGGGTAAGTCTCCTGCTGCGACCTCTGATTCTTTATTCTGTCAACTAAAGCCCTTCCAATTTTTGGTATACTCGTAGTACGAGCACAGACACAAGTTGGGTATGACCTGCACCTGTATTTCAGCGGAACTGTTCGCAAGCGCGTTCTTACAATGTGGGCCATATCGGTAATAACTCAGACGGCGGGTAGTATACTCGTCGCATATCGCGAACTCTCAACGCCCGTGCATGTTCCGTCGAAGGCACCACGCTATTGCACCGTATCATCCGCGGCATGCGCTATCATCGACTCCGGAGCGGCCTATACATTGGGTATCATCCTTACCCTCGCCTTCTACACCCGCGAGCACGCAGAGGGCGCCGTAGTCGTTGCCATCCTCGGCCAAATCTCCGTACGTGCCGCTCGCTCACGTTGGCTTTGTATGCGTAGGCTCACGTTTCAAGGCGACTGTCCCGTTGTCAATTATTGCGCGCGAATGGTGGAAGGTCGTTATGGTAGTCCCTCTTCAGGGCGCACTTCTTCCACGGAGCGCGCTCATTGGGGAGAGCCATGAAATGCAACGCCAGGAAGCTCTACGTATTGCACCTCAGCGTTCTCGACAGGCTGACGGGGTGAACGTGTGCGTAGTGAAATCAACGCATCTAGACATGCACTCGATCGTATGTCAAGATATGCGCTGCGTGTGACATACAAGGCTGACCGGTAGTTCTTTACGCAGACAGCAAGCGATGAGCCTGACGGTCTCAAGAAGGCGCAGTTCGGCAGCTACCCGGAGAATTGAAGGATGAAGGGTGAAGGGGGAACCTTTAAGCGTAAATGGTAGACTTCGTACTGGCAACACTCCAAGTCCCCATCGATAGCATCCAGATGTAGTCAACTAGCATTCCTGCCCACACAATGTAACCCAGGTTGCCGTTAGCCTTCAAACAGACGGTCATTCTCGGTCTCGACAAGAAACTGCGCGAGAAACGAACTTTGAACATGGCCGCCGAGCTGGCATCATCGTTGTTGTCCCATGTTACGAGCTGCCACGCTAGATGCACAGCAGTCCCACCAACTGAGATGACGAAAAACGGCCAGCGTTGGTCGTTCATGCGCCCTACTAGTGCAAGAGACGCGAGGAAGCAGATCGCAAAGCAGGTCAAAAAACCATAGACCCGACGTCCAAAGGTCACTGCGGTGGATCGTGCGCCGGTCCTCAAGTCGTCTTCGCGATCTTGGCTGGCGTACATGGTATCATAGATGATGGTCCAACTGTGGAGTTGTAGCCAGCGCAACAGATCTCGATTCAACGGTTTTACTCACCAAGCACAACCCGATAGCATTACGATAAGGAGGACGGTATCCTCCCTAGTGTACGTTGGTTCCACTGAGATCCACACCACAATGCAGCCCCAGTTCATAGCAGCACCTGACGATCGATGAAGTACTCATGCAGTATGCGAACGGTGTAAACATACCAAGCCAGGCTTGAGGCCACGTAGTCCAACGTTTCATAAGGGGATACAGCCCGTGAAGGGGAAAGAGTCCGAAAAGTCCGAGTATGGCGCTACAAGTGAAGTGATTTCAATGTGTCGCCTTCAACCGCAGCGTAGGCTGGCGACATACGCGTCTGCGTTCGCAAACGAGAGCAGGTAAACGCACGCAATCGTCATGACCGCTAGGAGTGTCCAAGCTCCTGAAACCGGGATGAGCCCCGCTGCGAGCGGTCGATTCTTAGTCCGTTCTAAAGAGCGGAATGTTAAGCCATAGGCCCTACGAATATACGCAGATACACGACTTGCTTCCTTGCCTATCAAAATCGATGTCACATATGTCGTTGAGAACACATGCGGTCGAATGTACAAGTGTTCCGGCGAGAACGCAGACAACGGAACGTTGTAAGAAGCCTGCAACCGGCATGTGAACTTTATAGGCCACCAATGTCAACGACCAAACTAAAAGTATCATGAGCATGCGCGCCAGCCATGAATGAATGCGTGGCGTACGGCCTGGCCAGATAAGCTTGATGTTACCGAGTGGGAACATGTGTAGACGGGTAAGCTGAAAGTAAAGCCATGGCCTGGACGGGCGATCGTTTCTTGAAGCTGTCATAACAATCGGCAGATTGGGAGGATTGCCCATGCCTGACGACGAGGCTCGGCCCTATATAGCTTGGAGCACTACTCACTTTCCCAGAGGAACATTTTCCCAGAAGAACCGTGATGGTCTCCGGAGCGGAGCGATTGACGCTCGTATGCGCAGGAGATACGCTCACTATTCGTGCCCGAGGTAGTCGCGATTTTTGTTCGAAGGATTGAGCATTGCCGGTCTCCGAAGCGGAACAGTCATAGCTAGATCCTGTATCCAACCGGACTGTCATTCTGGCTGGATTCCAGGGCAAGAGAGCATAACAATGGTGTTCGCACATGTGTGCGCGTGGGCGCTAGAGTTGGGAGCTGGTATTGCTATCATGAGCTCATCACATGGTGAAAAGATATATATGAGGAAACATTGAGCCCCCGTGTCGTTGAGAATGTCCAGATATGAGATTCCGAGCTGCTTTGGGGACAGCGTTCCAATGAAAGTTGGGGTAGCTCTGGATAGAAGCGTACTGAGACCGCCCGAGAAGTCCCCAGCCGACCTTCAGAGGTCTGGGTAGTTGTGATGTCGAGCTTGCTCGCCTGTGAGCAAGACTGCACGAATTGAACCTTTCCGCCATCCTAATCCTGGGTGATATATGTTAAATGCGAGGGATTGATTCTTGGGATGACGGCTGAACGCAAGTTCAAATGTTCGGATGACGGGCGGCGGCATCGGCCCGGTCTGACCATTTGATATTTGTTTGTGTTTGCCTTGCGCCCAGCGGCCGCGGTCGTGCGTCTGAGAGTAGTTTGAGCTTTACGCTGTCGTACTACCATGATGCCGTTTATGTTTCCTATCCGACCTGAACCGCCGCGTCGTATCTCGTATCCTCCATTTCCAACACTCTTATTACTTACACCGCACTTTCATTGCGAGGATGAGTAACGCGCTGTCGAGAACTCGATCTTCGTCTGCAATTTGAAGGGCACTATCACAATAATTGCACGTCAGTGTTATCCGAGTCGCTCTTCGGCGGCAACGAGCTCGGTGTCGTCTGAGTCTTTGGTGGTAACAACTTCGAGCTGCGCCCGCCTCGCCCGCCCCAGGCTCGCGGGCAGTTCGCCGTAATGTCGCGCTACAGGCCCGTTCTCGACCTATAGCATCAACGAGGACTCGGAGTGCGCGCGGGAACGACACGATGGTCACCGTTCGTGTACGCTTGCTCTGTCTAAACAAGCAGATACCGACTGTTACTCAGATGCTCGATGTTGATTCGGTTGTAGGCGGCTCGTGTGGGCGCCATCCGCAGCTCGATGGACAACGTCGCGGGCTCCGAGAGCGAGATCAAACATATGGAGATGCCGAACAAGGCGCGTCTCGTGGAGAAGCAGCCATCTTAGCAAGTGTACTCTGGTTCGTTCAGTTTTACTTAGCTATATTTGCTCGAAATAATTGAATCGAGCTTGTCTCCTGCCACCACTGAACACATCTCTCAGGTCATACCTTGTGCCCTCACTACCAGCATCCACCTTCATACCTATAGCTTCGACGTGTCTTACTCCAATTCCGACGAATCCGAGGCTACCGCGCTTGTAATGAGCTTTTGAAGGCGTGCGCTGTTGGGACAAGGGAGAAAATGCAACTCGAGGCAAAGGGAAGACGTACACGCTCAACAACTTCAAGAGCGTGAAGCGGTGGCGTTGTCGCTCGTCCTCTTGGACGTGCAGTCAAAACGTCTATCCGTTCACATCCTAGTAACAGGTGTCGAACCCAATCGGACGTCCCACACGGGTCACTCCCTTTACCTTCGCTACCCTCATCAGCGCATCAACCCCCATCTCGCACCGATACGAGTCACCTGTGTCTATACGGGAGTAGCTAGTGCTGTCTTAAGTATGAATGTACAAAATTGAAGCCATCATCTCGTAATCTCTACGATCTGTCTAAAAGCCCTGCACCTTCTGCGATTGCCCGAGAGACTTGCCCGACCTACGTTGGCGTGAACAGTGGTTATCATATTGAAGAATATGAGCTCACGTTTTGTGGAGAGAACGCCTCAAAATGGTTTCCTGGGATGGGCAAGACGGTGATCTTATGCCCAAGCAATTCCTCCCAGCCTTGCACGCATACACGGGTATCTCGTCTGTCCGCAAGCCACCGTGGTACCAACACTCTATCGTCCGCGAGCCGCAGTCCGTCGCTGCTGCGAAGCAATACGACTTGCTCCAGGAAGGGGCCCTTGGATACGCCGGCACCATACGCGCCAAGTAAGCGCGAGTTGAGAGTGAACTGGCGCGCGACGAGGGGCGCAAGATCACTTGAGGACGGGCGTCCTGTGCTCGCAGACACAGAAGCAATAAGTGCATCGTTGAGTGGGACATGCGTACGTGGGGGTGGCGAGTCGATGAGCAACACACCGCGGACGGGCATACCACGCGCGCGAAGCTGTCTCGCCGCCTCGAAAGCCACGACACCGCCAAAGGACCAGCCTGCACAAGGATTAGCCTGATACAGCAGGAGAACAAGAGGGAGCAGGATAATGCACGTACCACCGAGAATCAACTTGGGGTCACTACTACCGACTGCTTCAAGTATATGTGACACATATGCGCTTGCCATAGCCTCCAGTGAGGCCCACGGCTGATCATCCAGAAAGCGCGGGTTATTCAGCCCCCACAGCGGACGTCCAAGAGGCTCGACTCGCGTAAGATAGTCTACGATCCCGCTTCCATCATGCACGAGAAACAGCGGCGTGCCCGCACCAGCCTGCAGAGAAAGCGGGATATCGTCCAGACGCAGGGCCTTCGTCAAACGTACGCGCATTTTAGGTGTTACGAGCACCGGCACGAGCGCATCATGCACAGATGGCGTGCGTGGCGGTGTTATGGTAGCTGGCTGAAACTGGTTCGACGTTACGTTTCGGAGTGTGACCATGTCAAGCACATCCTTGACCGTTTTGGCCGATTCCAGCATCTTCGCAGGTAATAGGAACCCCAGCACATCTTGCAACTCCGCCTTCACCTCTATCATCATTAGGCTATCGAGCCCCAACGCCTCCAGACTCACGTCGTCGGCAAGCCCAGACACTGGGATGCCAAGCGCCGCTGCAAGGACGTCCTTCACGTTCGCGCTTGCCGAATTCCCCTCCGTTTCGACCTTGGTTGTCTCGGAGTCTGGCGATGGCGGCGCAGCAATGTGATGCTCAAGCGGTCTTCCAAGAGCAACCTGATCGACTATCTGCACAACGGTTTTGCATGCCGACAGTGCGGCAGCATCGAGGGCGATGTCGGGGAATGCGAGCTTGAGCTTATGCAGGATCTCAATAGACATGAGCGAATCGACGCCATAGCTCTCGAGGTCGGCATCTACGTCGACAGACGTCGCATCACACGTCTGTGCGATGATCTGTTTCACGACGACAGTGACGTTGGGCGCAGGTCGCACGGTTGAGGGCGCGTGCAGCGTTGAACGTCCCGTCTGCTGCTCAGCGGGCGAGGGCCGCTGTCGCGAAAGCCCAGCGTCTCCAGCGCCCGGATCGGCGGCAAGGCTGCGTTTGAACCCAGCAAGACGTAGCCGGCGGAAGTGCATGCCCTTAACATGCGCGACGATGCGACGCTGACCGCCAAGCTCGATAGCGTAGGCCTCTGCGAGCACTAGCCTTTCCTCGGGAAGCCACGCGTTGCGGAAGAATACGCCGTAGGGGGCTTCCGAATCGACGAGCGCGGGCGGTATGTCAACCTTCTCGACCTTGTGGCAGATGAAGGCGTCGGCGATATCGCATTGGAGGTTTGCCGCAAAGCCCGCTACATGCAATAGTGTATCAATGAGCACAGGATGGACGACAAAGTTGCCAGGGTCGCGGTCCTTCGGAAGTTGCACGACGGCGTAACCTTCCATGCCATCACGGGCGAGGCGAAGAGAGCGCATGGTATGGTACTCTTTCCCATATTCGACAACGCGCGAAAAGATGACCTCGTACGCAGTGCGCGTAGAGAACACCTCCGCGTCCATGGAAGCTTCGATGGCAGCGATCTGGCGCGACACCAGAGGTGCAGCACGCGCGAACTTCGAGCTCGCCTCCACAACTGCCTTGCGCTTGAATGTTCCCGAGCAGTGATTATCTTCCAACCCATCCTTATTGACACACGAACTGACACGCCATGAGCCAGAACCATCGGACCTCAGGGTGATTGAGGTGTAGACAGCACGCTGGACATCCGCCCTGTACACGAGCGGCTTGGTGAATTCGATGTCGCTCAGCACAACAAACAGACCGTCGAGCGAAAGCCCAAGTCGTTTAGAGACGACCTCGACACCAGCAAGCGCGAGCTCGTGATAGACGGATGCTGGGCAAAGCGGGACGCCGCCGACGCTGTGACCGGAGATGGCGCGTGCTAGATACGAGATCGGTGTCTCGAATACAGCAGTGGGATCGTTGCCTACGATGGGCGTTTGCACCCAACGGTAGAGCATGGCAAAGTCGTTTACGAGGTTGACATTGATTGACTCCGCGCCCTGCGGTAGAGCACCCGCTGGTGCATCGTCCTCCTCGAACGCGACCCAAAACTTTGACTTTGACCAAGGATAGGCAGGTAAATGGGTGCAGCGCGCATCAGTGTGAGAAAAGACGTCCCGCCAACGCATACAGGTGGACGTGAGGTAGAGTCGAGCCAACGTAGATGTGAGCGTCGCCCATGCATCTTGGTTTCGTTTGAGCGAGGGAAGAAGGGCAGCATCTTTGCGTACGAGTGGATGGGAATTCAGCATTGGCAAAGTCGCAGAGTGGGGCCCTATCTCAATCCAGACCGAGATGTCGGCGTACCCAGAAGACTTGCACAACGAAGTCAACCCGCTCACGAACTGCACTGGCTCAGAGCAATGACGCGCGTAGTACTCCGGCGTGAAAATGCCCTCAGTGCCTGGCCTAACAAGCTCGCCTAGCACGTTGGAAACAACGGCGATGGTCGGAGGGTTCATAGTGATGCGTCTACCGACGGCGACAAGGTCGGCTAAGATGGGATCCATGGCGTTGCTGTGGTAACCGAAAGGCACTGAGAGCAAGAGGGTCTTAACCCTGACCTTCTCATCTACGTGCACTTTGAGCGACTGGAGTGCACCGAGGGTACCAGACACAACTAGATCAGAAGGGCCGTTATAGCAGGCTATCGATACACCGGCAAAAGAGGAAGATGACGCCAAGATCCTGTCAAGTTCTGTCTGATTGAGATTGACCGCAAGCATCGATGTGCTATCGACTGCACACTGGGTGACCATGAAGCGCGCCCGGTTTGCAAGAAGCGTGAGTGCGTCCTTAAGTGCGAGAACTCCTGCAACAACATGCGCGGCATACTCTCCGAGGCTGAAAGAACGTCAGGGAGATCATACTGCACGAGCATCGACGCAGACGCACCTATGTCCAACCACTACGACGGGCTCTACGCCCCACGACATCCACATGCGCGCCAGCGCATACTCCAACACAAAGATGGCAGGCTGGTTAATCTCAAACTCCTCTTCTTGGGCGAGCGTTCCGAAGGGGTCCTCTGGGCAGATGACCTGAAGAACACCAGGGAAGCCGGACTTCACGAGGTAAGAGTGGCACTCGTCGACAATCTCGCGGAACACCGCAGACGAGTGATACAGCACGTCACCCATGCCACGATACTGACCACCCTGCCCAGAGAACACAAAGGCGACCTTCCCTGGCACGTTCTCGTTCGATGAGATGCTGGCGGCGCCAAGCTTTCCAACAAGCTCTTCTCTGCTCGAAGCTGAGACTGCGATGCGATGATCATACACGATGCGGCGCGCCGTAGCTGTGTAGGCGACGTCAACAAGAGCGAGATCCTGGTAGTCAGGGTGCTGAAGCCAGTTGATATAGGCATGACGAAGGCGGTCGAGCGCGTCTGCTGACTTCGCAGAAATACCGAAGACCAACGACGACGCAGTCTTCGTGACATCCACCGGGCGCGCCACATGCTCCTCGAGCAGCAGCGCGCCGTTTGAACCTGCGGCACCGAAGTTGTTGAGCATGACCATACGCGTCTTGTCACCGTACGCGGGCCGCCAAGGAACTTGCGTGCGGTCGATGACAGTGTGGTCGCCCTCGAGGTTCTTGATGCGCGGATTGAGGTTGCGTAGGGAGATCATCCGCGGAATCGCGCGATGCTTGAGCATGAGCAGCAGCTTTGCGAGTCCGGCGGCGCCGGATGCCGCTTCGAGATGGCCTATGTTGGCCTTGACTGAAGTGACATGCAAGGGATTATCCGCGGTCCGACGCGCGCAGAAGACAGCGCGTATGCTCTCGAGCTCTACCGGATCACCAGCCTGTGTTCCCGTTCCGTGCGCTTCGACGACGCTGACGCGGCCGGCCTCAACATTCGACCTCTCGAGAAGCTGTTTGAACAGCCTTGCCTGGGTTGGCGCATGCGGATGTGTAATAGAGTGCGCGAGGCCGCTCTGGTTTACCTCGATGCCGCGGATGACGCCGAGTATGTTGTCGTTCTCAGCTAGAGCGTCGGACAAACGCTTGAGCACGAAGAGGCCGCATCCCTCGCTGCGAGAGTAGCCATCCGCCGAGGCGTCGAAAGCCCTGCACTGCCCAGTGGGACTCAGAAAATGCGCGCGGTCAAGACCAATGAATACCTACACGAATGTCAGTCTCGAACATCCGCAGAACCAGTGTCAAAGTACTCACATCTGGACTGGTTATGATGTTCACACCACCTGCAAGAGCGGCGTTGCAATCACGAGCGCTCAGAGCACGACACGCCTGGTAGATCGATACGAAGGAGCTAGAGCACGCGGTGTCCGAGACAACTGAAGGGCCGCCGAGCTTGAATATGTACGAGATACGTCCGGAGAGGAAAGCTCGAAGAGTGCCTACATGAGATACAAGATGAACGCACGAGCTATATCTGCTGATAAGTACCGACCTGTGCTGTAGTAAACGTCGATGTCATTCCTTAAGTTCTGAGCATAGTCTCCAGTGGCGACACCAATGTAGCATCCAAAGGTCTCGGGATCGAATGAAGGCGTAGCGTTGGGTACGTATCCGGCGTCCTCGAGTGCTTCGTACGCCGTATGCAGAAGTACGCGTGCCTGCGGATCCATGCTACGAGCCTCGCGCGGGGAGATCTTAAAGAACGTATTGTCAAAGCCGTCGGCGTCGCTGATGAAGTTCCCCGTGCGCGCCTTCATGCACCGTTTGGTCTTGCCCGCTCGACTCTCGTCGTAGTCGGAAACTTTGAAACGGTGATTCGGAATCTAGTTGGATACTGTCAGTGATCCTACTTCAACGTGAGGACTATGATGTTAACCTCAGTGATGGTACTGATGCCTTGTTCGAGTATCTAAGATATCGATGAGTCGGGTTCAGACGAAGATAAGAAGAGTGTACATGCCTTCCAAAGGCTCGACACGTCGGGCGCGCCTGGCATGTTCACCGCCATACCCACAATGGCGATGGATTCCTGAAAAGCCGACGAGGGAGCAGGATAATCTACAACGGCACTAGCATCTGTCATAATGACGCTTCCCTGCGGTAGGAACCGCGCTATCCTCTTTGTCGCTCCGTTACCTGGGCCGACGTTCAGCAGATGAAGACGAACACCTCGTGTTTCATCGACCAGTGTCCGCACAACCTTATCCCAGTTGACAGGTTGGGTGAGGATAAGATCGACTATGTGTTCGACGAGCGAGACACCTGGGGGATGACTGGACGAAAGGAGTTGGCCAGTGGCTGTGCAGGCGATAGGTGTCTTGAGCGAAGTAAAGTTCGGAAAATGGATGTCACGTCGCACGATGTCGTCAAGTACGCGCCGCTTCACATCTTCGTTTGCAACCGGTGCGTGGTAGAGAGAATACAAGGAAGTCTCGTGAACGGTGATCTCGGGTGGAACCTGAGCAGCAAACGCAGCCAAGATGTCACAGCGACCCGAGATAGTCAGGCAAGAGTCGTCTAGAACGGTTGTGATCAAAAGCGGGGACTCATTCGCGAACTGCAAAGACAATGAGTATAGCTCGACAATAAAGCTCCGCAGTAAGAACTACCTGGGTGTTATAAGCCGCAACATGCGTGAGCGCGTTCTCCCTGGACCATCCTACGAATACCAGAGCCCAAGGACGTGTATCATCCTTCGCCATACCGGCTTCCTCTAGCGCAGAGCGCCGAAGTGCCTGCGTGCGAACTCCAATCCATATCGACAGGCGCAAAGCTGCGATGGCACCGGTGATGTACTCAATTGTCGAGGACGAAGTGCCCGCAACGCACGCCGGTAGAATGCCAGATGAAAATCCGAGGATCATCGCGCCTGGTGTGTGTGCCGTTCTGAAAGCTGATGTCGAGGGATCAGACCGGGTGGCGAGGTATGTTAAGCTTTGCAACACGAAGAACCGCGTCCATGAGATGACACGGTGATAGTGATAGCGAGGATGGGGGAGAAAGAGAAGTGCCTCGGGATGGTCGAAGTCGGATAGATCAATATCCATATATGCGAGCTCGCCCGTGTCCAGGGAGCTGAGCTCGGTATGAAATGTCTCGAAGCAAGACGTGAGTAGAAGACTTCCGCCTGGAGATTTGGCACAAGTAAGCGCCTTCTCCGCTGCTTGCTGGGTGATCGTCGGGCCTGTGCCCTGGCTCGCAAAGATAGGAATTTCGATGTAGTCCGACATGCTGGTAGGGGAGGTGTGTTGAACCAGGTATCGACTTGTGTTGGCAGAGGATAGGTATAAACCCAGTATCTCACACGTATCAGATCTCCGTTGGGCAGAGTGCGTACAGCGTATTCGAGGTAGACCACCACCGAGCGCAGTATGCACAGGGTCTTCCGTAGTTCCCGTAAGAGGCCGCCCGATCTTACTCCAGGCCCGTGAAACGCGGAGCCAACCTAGGTCAAGCGAGGGAATCCATTTTTCCAAAGGTGATCTTGACCCTCAATGAATAGCAAGCATGCTCGCTCGACTCAACAGCATGACCACGCGAGCGGTACCCGACACTCGACCGTGAGTCTATTCAATTCACGGAAGACTCTTAGCTCTGTTGGACATCAACATAGGTACTGATTACAGTTGCCGGTACTCTATCGGGCCACATGAGACGGTGTTGTGGGGCTATGCATGAGAGAGTAACGTACACGTTAAATCCATAGCTTTGACATCAACCTCCGTCGCGCGCAACCCATCGCTTCGGCGTTCAAACGTCGCAAACTCTCTCCCCATTAGTCCAAGACCGCGCCACCTCGTTGCTCATTGTCGCCGAGGACTACCCTTTCCCAACATCTATCACCATCTCCCCTGGTACAAGGCCTTGCTCGAGATCATCCCAACCGAGCCTGTACCTGGCGCAAACTTGAACGCCCATATCTCGTGAGCGCCCGGCTCAGATAAGCTCTCCGGCGTTATAGTTGATGCTGTTCAACGCGATTCCATCAATAGGAAGAGTTGTGGTCGCTTAATTTTTCGTCCTGACGAAAGAAGATGGAGTACAAGAGGTAAGTACACCAAGCATGCAGGCGGTCACTGAGCGTGAACCCCACGTGTTCAATTTGTTGAACGCGATCACATGGCTTTCCTCACCCAACATCGTACTCAGTCTCAGGAATTATCTTGTATGAAATGCGGCGTGTACTTGTACGATCTAGATTTGGGCCAAAGATCAGAAGAACGTCGAGGTTCTATTATGAAGGGATGGCCACCCGTCTCGGAGTAACCTCGCAACACCCATGTTTTCGCGTCGTGTAGACTCATTACTGGGTAATAATGGTTTACTAGCGACTAACGGATGTGTGATAGTATCATCTAGAACGATATGCTGGGGGACTCTTCGGCACTCGAGAGAGTCCTGTGGAGAAGGAGAAGTTGACTTCGCACATAGTCACCCGGCGTCGCGTGAGATCTTGCCGATCCTATCGCCTTGGTGCCCAGGTCACAGCATAAGAATTCAAGTTCTCCCTCATGCATGAATGCACTTAGCTAGTGCTCGGGCATCTCGGAACCGGGAACATCGAAACAGTTACGTTCAAGTTCAGGAAACCTTGCGGCATTCGGACCGATAAGATCAGTACATATACGAAGTCTTTCACAATGCCGGTTGATTGGGATCAGAGAGCGCAGTACAGGCACTCGAACTCTCTACTCCGGGAACTTGAAGCTTGGAAAGACAGCTCTGACTCACCGAGGCCGCATTGTAGGAAAATAGCAGCACTCTCAAGGGAAGCTCCAAAACCAAGAGGAAAATACGAGTTCTTTCCTGCAGAGTGTTGCATAACACTTCCGACCTGGGATCTCCGATGAGGCATTCGTTACCCTTGGAGTGTGGACATCGAGTACCATCTGACAGCCCCAAACTCGAGCTCGAACGCGGGAGCCGGCGTGATCTTCGCAGACACCTGTATCATCACTAACTTTAACACTGTCAGGTACGAGAAAGCGACTCGGTGCCGAGGTAAGGACTACACCGAGCTACGATAGCCGCCGGTACACGCACCTACATGATCCACCTTGACTTCGCGAGTGGAGATTCAGCAACCCTCGAGTCGCCCAAGAAAAGCAAGTAGATGGAGCGGATACAGTGGCAACAGTAGAGTAAACGATGTCTTGTAGTATAGATTTGATATCCATGAAGTGTGCTAGGTACCAGAACCCATTGAAGTTCGACGCGAGTCTCACACGCCTTGTTGAATGATGAGACACGGCGCGTGCACCGACGAATATGGCCGTATGAAGTCTTCGCTGAGTACCGAATGCATCAGGAGTATGACTGTAGCACTGTGCGTCCCGCTGCGCTTTCGCCATTTTGCGGCTGATCAGGAAAAACGGTGCATGTACCAATGAACGCTTAAGGCAGAAGCCCGACGCCCCAAGCAGACGCGTCTGATGGATAAAGTCTGATAAACAAGGACAAATATCCCCAATGTCGCGCGGTCCGCGGCGCGGCGCGTCGAGTTGCATGTTGCAACTCGACCTTCCACAAGTCGGTCGCCTGCAGCTATACGTCGTCGTACCATACCCTGGCTCTTACACCGATACCAGAATGCACATCATCCACTACTGTTGTCTATATTATCTGGAAGCTTGATTCGATCACGGCAGTGGCGCGACTGGGCGCTAGGCCCGGCGTCCACGGTGCACCGCCGCCTTACACTTGACTGTTCCATTTTGAGCCTGTCCGGAGATACAACGATGTATAAGGGCTCGAGTGCTTGCTTTTGTGCAACTGTTGGATTTTTTTTGCTCCTTCATTCACGGCGGTCGACATCATGCCCATGCACGATGTATCGATGAATGGTGCGGCTCTCGTTGGCAGCTGGGTTGCAGCGGTCATCTACGGTGCGTCTACTGGGGAACTACTATTGTTATTCCGACGCTGAACTCTCGCATTAGGCCTGAAGTGAGCTCCGACTGTGCTATACAGCGATTTCATGACCAACAATGTTGCCAGTGTACCCCTCTACATTCTCTGCATCCGAATTCTGGGCAAGACGAATAGGTCAGTGAACCTTCTGCCTTGCGCGCCAAGGGAGTCTTGCTCACCAAGTACGCGTTAGGATTTTGACTATGGTCACCTCGATGCACATCATTTTGGCAACAGCCCATAGCTTCGTAACGCTCGCCTACCTCGTTCGAGGTTTTCTACAACTTCCTACACGTGCAGAGTCAGATGTCTACTACGCTGTACAATCAACGTCTCTGCATCTGGGACAATTCTGGTTATATTTTTTCTTGGTAAGTATCAAGTTGTGACGATCCTACTGTTGTGAGCTCACTGGCAATTACTGTAGATAATGGTTGGAGACGGAATCATGGTATGTTCGGGCCGATCGAATTCGCAACCAAAGTCACAAAGCGAGACAGGCGTGGCGCTGCTATGTTGTTTCGAAGCGCAGTAATTTCGTCGCTGCATTCTTCGTGAGTTCCTCTTCTTCAAATGAACGAACACCGAAAACTGAGAACGCGAAAGGTATTGCTTTTGGTCGTCTATTTTGGTGCGCATTTCTCTTCCCTCGTTGTCACAATCTGCGTCAATGCTAACCTCATTCATTGGCAGCATGCGACGTCACTAACCTCGTCAAGATTGCCCAAACACAAAGCGAGGAGCAGTTTTTCGAGGCATTTGCCTGGATGACCGCCGTGTTCACCCTTTCACTGGGGATCCAGTTTGCCGCCACGTTCCTTATCATATGGAAGATATGGGCAAACACACTTCGACGTTCAGCTGCACCGACTCACTCGAGTAATCTTGCCATTATCTGGATGCTAGTCGAGTCTGGTATCGTACTCACAGGGGCCTCAGCCTCAGTACTTATCATGTTCCGGATGAAGCTGAACGCGGGCGCGCTCGTCGCACCTATCCATGCTCAACTGAGGTGCGCGATGATCTCGTTCTACACCAACTCGCCGCTTATCCATCGCCACGTCAGTTTTTTTATTCCAGCTTCCATCATTGCCCGTGCTGCCAGGCTCCGTCATGCTGCACGCCAGGATCAAGTACTCCCTGGGAGTATCCGGTTTGCGCCGTTCCGTCACGGCGGGTCCGGTGGTTCTGGTACCCATGGCTCTTCTTCGCAGAGATCCTCGAAGGCAGGTTCAAGCACCTATGTCTTCTTTCCAGTCGGTCTAACCTTTGCCACAGCCTCTGGGTTCCGACGAGACTCACAAGTCAACTGCGTTCACTATTTCTGAGGCGAGAACTGCGCAGAGAGTACCGGAGTACGAGCCTGTCACCACCTTGAAAGCAGTGCACTAGGTTGGACACTTCTTACACGGACTTCACCACACTCTTTTGAGTCCCTGTATATATTTATATGTATCTACTTATAGCTCCCAGTTGGCAGAGTACGTGTTCACCTGCCAACAGACCATAATATCCGATCAAGAGTCCCCTCTATCAAGCCTGCGTGGTTACCTCTCCGAGACTGAGAAGCCAGGCGACAAGGCAACCGAAAGACACGCATATAGAGATAGATTCTTCAGCAGGTTGGGCTGTCAGCACCGTTGAAGCTCTGGCGCTTGCGCAGGGCACAACACCTGACCTTGCCTTGATTCCGAACACAGGTGTAAGATCCGCCTGAAGGCCGGGATGTCCAGAGAGTCGCTGGGTGTTATTTCTGCCGAGGCGTCATAGAGCCGGTAGCTCGTGCACGCGTCGGCACAGTTCGTTTGCATCAACCTGAAAATGTCCAGATGATGGCCTCATCTTCCCGTCATGGCTCGCTCGTTTCATTGCCAAAAGCAGGCCAACGTTGGACAATACTCAGCATCGACTGTGGATTTTGGCAATGGCTTGACATTCTAATCTTGCACGTTGACGACTTGTAAGCAATATATCCAGGTTGTCTTCATTTCCGCCTGTCTATGTGACACTTGTACCTCTTGAAAGGCTACCTCTGGTTTACAAGCTTCAATAGTAACAGTAGTAGGAACTTCGGTCGCACGAAACTTGAGTAGTCAACAACTGAACACCGTATTTCACCTCAGTCAACACACACCCTCGTTGAGGATCAACCTAGGCCGGGACGGCGATGATCTTCTGGTGGCTGAGAACGAAGGGAGCACCGTGATGCACCCGAGTCACCTTCCAACCAGCCTGAGCGAGGAGGTCGCGGAACTGAGTGACCGTGCGCTCAACGCCCCCAGTGATGGCCATCATCTGTCAGTCTCGTTCAGTGAATGGCCAATGAGAGCAATGAGGATTGCCTCGCACCTCAACGTCCATCAAGTACGCGGTACTGTTGGCTTCACCGAGGTTGCGGAGAAGCGGCGCCGGAGGCGGCGAGAGGGCAGCACCAGGGATTTCAAGTGCGGCAGGCTCCGGGCAAGCGTAGGCCATGATGTTATCCACGATAACCAGCTGGGTCGATGGCGTGGCGGCCGCGCGCAGGTGGCGCAGGATCGTGACGCAATCCTTGTCCGGGTAGTCGTGCATGATCATGCGCACTGTGAAGTCGTTTAGTTGAAGAGAAACGAGAACAAAGGGGTCAGACGTACTGAGGAAGACGTCGGCATCCTTGACCGTCTGCGGACCGAAAAAGTCGTGCACTAGACACAGTCAACAAGTCTGCGGCACAACATATGTGCTGCGGAGCCCACCTTGCAGAAGAGCGCGCCCGGACTTGAGCGCCTCGGGGTTCTCGGTCGTCCAGAACTGCGGACAGCCACGCAGATCAGTACTTGAGAGTTGCATGTTACTCGAAGAGGCGTACCTTCTTCGCAGGTTCCATAAGGGCCTCGCGATCCTGCACAATGAACCGGAGGTTCGGGCAGTTTTTGGACAGTGTGAGGGACTGAGCACCAAGTCCGCCTCCGACGTCAACGACCAGTGCATTGTCACCCAGAGCAGCCCAGTCCATGCCTGAAATGCATGGTCAGCCACCTGAACGAAGTGGAAGGAAGCATGCGCGAACCATCTACGATCGCCAGGGGCGGCGACATGTTCTTCGTACCCTCCATCGTCATGCCGAAGCGACGAAGGCGGTACTCCTGCTCGGGAGTGTCGAAGAACTCCCAGACGCTGAGCGGCGTCTTTAACGCGCGGTTGAACGCAATGTCGCGGAAGTTGTTGGCGTGGCCGGAGACCGGGTCGAAGATGGCCTCGGTAAGATACGAAAGGGACTTCATGGCCTCGTCGGACCTGCATAGCGAGGTCAGCGCTCAGAACGTAGCGAAGAAGACTAAGACTCATACATGTGTCCGATGGCTGCCGCCATACCCATCGTGTTGTCGTGTTTTGCCTTGGGGCTATAGACATGCGGCGTGAGTACAGATAGAAGCTGAAGCATCAGGTACTCACTCCGCGAGGATGGCTTCGATGGATTTGCCGGTGTCCATGAACGAAGACAGGCGGTTCTGCGCGAACACATCCGGAGCGACCTCCTGGAAGATGTTGTAGGTGACCAGCAGGCGGAGTACGCGCGCTGAGGACGAGTGAGCACTATCGCCGACGCGCACGTTTCAGGCAACTTACACAGCTTAGCGGGGTCGATACCGCTCGGCTTGGCCAACTCTTTCACGCTGGCACCCTAAGCAGGTCAGTAGAGATGCGAAGAAGGTAGCTGAGCAAGCGTACCTTGGGACCTGCATCGCGCAGGGTCTCGGCTACGTGGGCCTCGGCTGCGATGTTGAGAGCAGCGGAGACATTAAACTGAAGAAGAGATGTCAGGTATATGCATCTAGATACAAGCCGACGTAAGAACGCACTAGCATGGCAGTGTTCATCACGGTCATTGGAGGCGGATAGACCGTCGCCGTGAGCTGAGCGGAAGCCGCGGCGATGATGGCCGCCGCGTCGCGTATCTCGGGGAAGGCTCTGGCTGCCTCAGACTCGGGAGTGAACGGCGTGTCGAGGGTGGGGAAATCGAGGCCCTTGTCCGTCAGCGTCGCGTCGATCTTCTTCACCGAGTCGGAGATGAGTTGGCTGAACTGGTAGAGCTGGTCGATGCCAGCGCGCCTGCGTGAGAGGGATTAGTGAAGCAAGACCGCATGCAAGTCACAGACACTTGCGACTGAGAGCCTGGAGCGATGCGTAAGTAAAG
>KV424832.1:0-28160 GCA_001632445.1 Peniophora sp. CONT | reverse complement strand
AGCTTGCTCTCTGTCTGCAGGCGCGGGGGGAGCACGTGAGACGTGGGAACTACAAGGAGCACGTGAAAGAACCGGAAAAGACCGAGCCAAAGCGAGGGAAAGAGGCCGTGATCGGAACAGTGATTGGAACAGTGATGAGAACACCTCAATGAGGCAGGAAGGGACTGAGAGTCGTAAAGTGACGTAGTAAATCCGGGAAAAATGGAGGATATAGTTTTAAAGTACGGGGAGTCCAATGGTGAGCGAAGCGAGCCGATACGAGTCGTATGAGACGGAGAATCACAGTCATGAAGCGAAAGAAATGCAGTCTAGAGCCAGAATTCAACACATTTACCATTTCCCTGTTTAGAGTCTGGCCGTCTGACTGCGTTGCAGCTCCTCGCTGAACTCGTCGAGTCCAACTTCGATGAGATGTGTTGCGTTCTGCAAGCGGGCAACTTCAGCAAACCCGATCAACACGCTCTTCCGCACGCACTGGGCAAAAGAGGCTGCGCTCAAGAAGTACCGAAAGCTTGAACGGCAATTTAAAGTGCGCATGGGCGAACATCCCGACTCGGTGTTAGCAACTGAGCGCGCCGCGGAGTGGGATGCAGAGGTCGAGGCGTGACAGGGCATGAATAAGGAACCTAAAATCGACAAGCAGCACCTGGACAAGCTTGAGGGCTTCTACTACCAGTGCATCGATCCCAACGACGAGTTTTGGAATGCGGTCACGATGGAGGAGATCTTGGAGATCTGCGGGACGGGGTTCAACTGTGCGTTCGGTGCTGTAGACGGTAACGAGGAGGCCATTGGCTTCTGTACGACCGATTGGCATGAGGATGAGGTTTCTCCGATGGCCCGGTTCTACAAGAGCTTCGTCAAGGACATCGAAACCCTGGTGTCCGCCAAACCGGGTGAAGGTAAGGGCACGGATACGCAAGAGCTCCATCCCTGGGATCGTCGACCAGATCTCCGGCCGCCTTCGTTTCTTCATGTACCGTTGTGAGAGTAACAACTCTTTCACTGGCCTTCTTTGTCTCAAGCAGTTATCATTGCTTTGCACGACTCTCGACAGATGCCCTAACTTTGTCACGAAGGTATGTGATTCCCTTTCGACTTGGGTGCTCCTGCTCGGCGCATGCTCATATGCTTATCTCTTCAGGCTCTGCAGCTCTTAGAGCCAGCGGTCATCGTGGACAAGATGTCCGGACGCAAGGCGACACACTTCCACGACTTTTCCAACGGCGTATACAAACACCCCGTCGCCCACGCCACATCCACCCTCAAGCCCGTCACTGGCTTAACGCATTTGACGCTCACCCAGCCCGACCGCGACGCGCTCATCGCTAAAAACGAGAGGGATGCTCTGGGGCGCGCGCGCTTGACCTTCGTGAGCGTATGTACTTGCTGCCTTTGGATTGGGCACTTTACTGACGTGTCTCGTCAGTTCAGGCGCACTATCGTCGCCGCCCTCACGAACACCGGATTGTTCATCAAGGCTCGCATCTGTAAGGCTGCGGGTGTTGACTACGATCATTGGGCTGCAAAGAAGTCGGCGCGGGATATCCTGAAGAGCGCTTACAACTGGAACGACGTGAGCGCGCCGCCCTACGAGTTGTTGGGTTGGCATCCTGGCATGGACTTTGACTGGGATTCTCATCCGAATAACAAGGAACCCGAGCACGTCAACTTATATGAGACTCACCGCATCTGGTTTGGCTAGGCATACAGGTCGCACTGCTACCGGACGAAGACGGACAAGGACTCGAACAACGCCCCGTCAAACAGGTTTAAGCACATCCTGCTGCGCCCGCAAGATCACATGTTCTCCCCAGCCGCTGCGGTCGGCCGCAAAACGTGTCTCCCTTTCCCGCTTACGAACAACGCAGTGGAGGCTGGCGCCAAGCGCGGTCTTCTCATTTTCAACGAGGCCATCCTTTACACGCTTACCGCTCTCAATACGTGGCACTTCGCTTTGGAACGCACCGAAATCTGTGACGTGGTCAGGACGTACCTGTCTGAACTTCTACAGAAGCCCAAGTACACGCTCTGGGACGATCATTTATTGTGCCAGCAGATTGCGAATGCGCCGCCCGACGAGGACGAGGCCTTTGATTTGGACAGCCTCGACTATTTGAGCTTGATCGGCGACATCATTATCGCGCGCAAGAACGCGCAGTATTCTGTCTCTCTGCGCGACCTCGAGCGTTCTCTCGTGAATAACGAGCTGATGTGGGACATGGATCCCAAGTCTGCAGTTGCGAGGGCAAGGCGAGAGCAGAGGGTCAAGGATGTTCAAAGGCGGCCGAAGGGGAAAGGGAAGGCGGCGGCAAAGGACGACGACGAGTACGTGGACCCGGACAGCAAGCCCATCTGGTTTGTGTATTGTGAGTGCGTGGAGGCCACTGACATTCTCATTCGTGTGCATACTCTTTGAGGTCTCACGTCCGCTCCGCTAATCCCGTTGCAGACTTTTCACTACTCGGCCGCCGTGCGTGGGTTGATGGAGAGCCGGTCGAAAGAGGGAGGTTTACAGCTGGGCGCCCAGCATTTTCCTCCACGCCGCATGGCGGCCAGCAACAACATCCCCGCCCAACTCATGACCAGCATTGTGTTTGAGTCGTCGAGTCGTTTTTGGTATGAGAATGGGCTCATGCGCATGCTGAGGTGCATCCACGAACTTCGCCGTATTGAGGACGGTGGTGCGCGCACTCAGATCTTGGCCAAGTCAATCAAACAGGCGAAAGCGTCGATAATCGAGATCAAGAAAGGCAAGCGCACGGGCTCTACCGATGCCAACCGTCGGCGTCTGAGGACACTGAAGGCCGTCGCAGAACCGCTGAAAAATTTCCACTACGCCAACGACGCAGCAGTTCAGCTCGAAGCCATGGGTGCCGAGCTAGTGAGGCTGTACTGTCTTTACGAGGTCAAGCTTCTGTCTGGGCTTGAAGAGATCTTTTCCGCAACGTCCATTAAGAAAGAGCAGACGGAGGACCAGTCGGAGAGCGAGGACAAGGAGGTGGAAATGGAGGTAGAAGAAGGCATGGAGGAGAACGAGGTGGAGCAGGATGATGATGGAATGGACGGCAAGGAAGACAAGATCAAGGAGGGGGATGAGAAGGATGAGGAAAAGGAAAACAACAATAAGGAAGAGGATAAAGTGCCCGTGTGTCTTCTCCAGCTGTTCGATTCTTTTTTCTGACGCTCGAGAACAGGCGAAGGCTGGAGAACCTGGTCCCAGCGTACATGTTATCTTCCCGTCTCTAATTCGCGGAATTTACACTTTTTCGTAAATGCAAGTCGTCACCTCCAAGTCCACGCCAGAAGTGCCTACCGCTGAGCCCGTTGCCGCGCCCATCCAAGAAGCCGAGGACGAGAAGATGCATGAGGGCGCTGAGACGCCTGCGGGTATGCCAGGAGTGGATGTGGTGCCCTTCACGCAGCTTGAATTCACGGCGCCTCGACTCGGCGAAGACGGAGAGCCACCTTCACTTGTTACATCTCTGTCTACCCCCGCACGTAGACCGTCCCCAGTTCCTGCCCAAGATGCGCCTACGCTATCTCCTACCTCGCAACCTGCGACCACGCAACCACTAGGGTGTTTGATGCCTGAATGAGAGCCATCTCCCTCCCCCCACCCCACACCTTCTCAGTCCTCCTCCATGCCTCGTCCCCGCACTATCGTCAAGGTTAAAGCACCTGGTCCGCTCGAGACGGTGGGCTCATCCCAGCCGACGCAAGACTTCCAGCCACCTGCAGACGAGAACGGTGAGTCTTTCCTCTCCAAAGTCCCGAACTGTACGCATACCGAGCTCGGGAGTTTCGTACCCCACGAAGCTTTTGAGCTCGTTTATACACCAGTTCGGGAGTTTTGCGGCTGGATGAAACTTCCGAGCTCGTATACCACTGAGCTCGGGACTTTTCCAGCGTCGAGTGGACAGTGTGCGTTGTTGCTGTTGACAATCGCGACTAGTTTCTTCTCCCGACACTGGAAAAGTCCCGGGCTCGTCAGTGTACGAGTTCAAGAGTTTCGTGGATTGGACGTTGAAGCAGTTACTTACTTACATGTTCTCTTCTGCAGCGCAAGACAAGCCCATAGAGGTCGACCCTCTTCCTCCGCCGTCCGGTCCCAGCCAGAGTCCAGCCGCCGTCGTAGAGGACACTTCTGACGCAGAACGCAGCACCTCCAGACCCACCAAACGCCCTGTCAACCCGATCTCGCCTGAACTCGACACGGTCAATGAGAGAAAGGCGAAGAAGATTCGCGAGGCCACTGACACTTCCCCCACCCGGGCTGCTGAGCCTCGCAGGCTGCGCCCGCGTCCTTCTCTGGCTGCTCTTCAAGCAGAAACAGCCGAAGAGGACGACTCGGAACCCAGCGATGCGCCCGTTACCTCCTGATACGGACGTGGTGGTGGCAAGGGCAAAGGACCTACTGCTCCCAGCGGCCCTAGGACACACAGGCAGTCTGCAGCCTCAGGGTGGCGGCGGCAAGGTCTTCCATGCCGACGATGACTCTGAGCCGCTCTCCAAGCCGGTTGCGCCCAAGAAGAAGAAGGCGGGCATGAAGAAGATGTGCGTGCAGTCCCTTCTCGCTCCCCTCCATGTCAAACACGATCTGCCGCCTTCCACTTTTGTCACGTACCGTTGAAAGGCACCAGGTTCTAAACCTGTGGTCGTTCCGCCTCGATCTGGGATTCAAGTTATGGGTGGCAAAAGAAGCTTACACACGTTTAGCCCTGAGCCCGCGCTCCAGCAGACGACCCTCGACGAACCCGGTGATAATCAGCCTGTCGCATCAGGGAGTGGGAGTGCTGCTCCACGTATGTCTGTTTTTCCTTTAGATCATTGACACTCTGCTAATCGAGCTGGTGCTTAGTTACAAGGAAGGAGAAGGAGCAGAAGAAGAAGAAGGCTGAGAAGGCGAAGAGGGAGGCGGACAAGGCGAGTAAGAAGAAGGGAAAGAAGACCAAACCCGCGGCTGGCCCTTCGCAGTCGAGCAGCTAGCAGGGCTTTGCCGGTATGCCCATGTTAGGCAGGAGTGACAATGATCTGTAGGTTTATTATCCTTTTCGCTTTGCTGCCGTTGTCTTGCGTTTGACTTGGACTTTTGCCGCTTGTGCTGGACAATTGACTGTAGTACTTACCGCTCATCTCGTTTGACTTGTCCGCCCGCGCGCTTATCGTTTATCCCTCGCCATGTTCATCTTTGCATACACGTACCCTGTTGAATATCCCACCCAGCTTGTACTGTACCATATATGTACATTGATTGTTGATTGCTTGATTCGGTCGCGCTTGAAGCGCTAACCCTGAACCGCTTGAGCCAAAACCACAACGTGACTTTTGAGTCACGGTGTGCCATCACACGTCACAACTTGCGGATTCACTGTCTGGCCTGTACGGCTTTAACAAAGACGTTTCTGGTCATTCTGAGTGCCTAGATCGACTTGTAGGTACATTTTACATAGGGCTACCGTTTTACTTTTTTGATTTGGTTCAGTAAAGCTTATCCTGACCCAAACGCTCTTGCCCTAAGCCTTGCTTTTGGCTTCAGAATGGGTTTAGAATAGTATACCTACTCTAATAATCACGAGCTTTTACAGTAGATAGTTCAACTGGTATTGAGGTGGCAACATATTGTTAGGGAGCTTATTGTGGACTTTATTTTTGTATATCTTCAAGCCCAATAGTGGAGTGGTTAATACTCTACATTGTGGGTGGTTTTCTGGGTTCAATTTATGCACAGAGTGATTTTTCTATATTTTATACAATGCTTTGGAACTCATAGTTCATTACTATGTCTGGTGTCGACTATTACCATTGTGGCTATTGCCATCCATGGTTCAAATATCAGAGTGGAAACCATAGTTCCCAACTCCCACCCGCTAATCATCCTGCTAGCTTGCGGTGCGTGCTTGCCGGCACACTCCTGTCTCATGTCACCACAGAGCAGTACGCAGCAGCTAGTACACCTAGCTCGCAGATGCCCAGCTGTTTAACAATGCGTTCTCCAAGGTGTTTGCCAATTTAACACTCCTACGGATGTCATCAGATTCTCGCACATTGGATGTAGGCGTGATTGCATACCGGCAGCTCAACTCAGCTGGTCGCCTACTCAAGATTCTTGACGAAAGCGAACTCAGCGAGCAGTTTGACTGCCATATTCATTGTGTCGCAGCACCTCGCATACATCACACTGCTGGCACTTTGTATGCACCATCGGCATTGGGATCTGATTGGTCTGAGGCTCTTGATGCTACGTCTCTTGCACCTAGCAACTCAAACAAGTTTGATGAGCTTGTGGACAACTGCGATAGCCTGGAGGACACCTTCGACCATCTGGATGACATATTTAACGAGCTTTGGATGTACCAAGCATGTGACATGTCACCTCCCACCTCCCAACCCAATCAAGAGCCTCACGGCCTTGAAGAGAAGCCACATCGTGCGGCGTTAAGAAAGCGTAGGAGTTGAGTTCAATTACTGGCTAGAAGAGATCAACTGGGAGAAGAAGACTGGAGCGACGCGGGGTTTAAAAGAAAGCCTCAACAATGTTACACTCCGGCTATTATCTATTTTTTTTCTTTTTCTTTTTCTTCTACTCGACTCGTGACCGTAGGACATTGTTACCATTACCATGACTCGTGACATGCTGTTACATACTATATAAGGACTCGTTCTCATGTAGCTATATTGTCTCTAACTCCGATCTGGTCAATACACCGGCTTGCTTAGTTCTAATTTTGGTCTCTTCTTGTTCGGTTAAGTCACAGTAATAAGCCGTCACTGACATTAGATCAAAGTTCCACTCTTTGTTCTCGTTGTTACTGGTAGCTCTCACATTGTCGTCATTCCCCCGTTCAACATTATTGTTTCTATCCTTGTTGCCGTCAACGACCAGTTTTATACACGCCCTTGCATACACATGGGTATCAGTGTATAAGTCCGTGTTGATCTTCTCCCATCCCTAGGTGTTGTCGTAGTTGCGTTTAGCACACTATCTTTTCTTATCTGGTGTCGTCGTGGCTGCTCTCACCATACCACTCACACTTGTTGCACCTAGTGTTCCATCTTTGGACCTCAGTCCTCTTATTGGTAGCCATCTCATAGGCCTCAGCCGAGCCGAAATCTGCTGTGTGAAGTTGACCGCCATTGTTGCCTTAGGAGCATGCAACGATGCCCACAGCCCTTTCGTCTACTATCACCGTCTTGACCGTATTGGCAACCCCAAAATCATTGGCCGTCGGCCCTATCAGTGCATGAAGTACTTGGTCAAGTGGAAGGGTTGGTCGAAGTCACGGAATACAGATGACATGTTTGCTGAAGTGGCAGTTGACATTGAGAACCATGTTGAAACCTAGACACTCGGGTAGCCGGCCAACAAAGAACCTTCTGTAGGTCCGCCGAGAGCAGCGACACTCAAATGACCATGTGGCTGATCTAAGGTGCATCGACGAGCACTCTGGCCGGATTGCAACTGTTCGTGAGTTTGAGGCCCTTCAGGTACTCATCCGCCCGCTTGTCGGTCAGGTAGGTCGTAATGTTGGCCAACTTGACCTTGCTCATGACGGCGACGATCGCGAGGTCGACCGCCACCTGCTTTCCTTCGGGTTGAAACAACGCACTGATGTTCTTCGATAGGTAGATGACTGTGTCGAGGTTATGTGTCTCGGGCGGGTCCCAGGGGCCACCCAAAAGCTTCACTAATCGGAATCTCAGTAGACGATATGGTGCGTATGTGCAAGATGAGACGTACCCTGGTCATATATGTCCACAATCTAGTGTGAGAAGCACAGGCGCAACTCCGTGTATTGCTCCAGGATCTTAGGCACCGAGTATAGAGCCCAGTCACTCTTGAAAATCCTCATTTATCTTCGCGGAGATCTCCGCCTCGAGCTTTTCAATCGTCTGGTTGCAGATATTGACGGCAAACATGCCATTAGTATCACCCCTTGATATCAGATCAAAACCCTTCAGTTGAAGGAGTATCGGGATCACCAATGCACCTGCAATCTCTGATCCCGCTTCCCTAATTGGGATGATGGCTCCCACCACTTGCATAGCTGTTCTTATTGATGATTATCCGTAGCTGGCCTATTTGGGCTTTCCCATCACTTTCGGACCACCCTCCCGCTTGCCCGCCGGGCCCACCAGCCACCGCGCCATCAATCTCACCCGCCATGCCTGCCCTCCCGCCCATTGGCGTGACCACTCCTCCATCAACCACCCCCATTTCCAACCGTTTCTAGCGTGTTTTGACGCATTTTTCAGCGCGATTCTAATGCTGCAATCCATTTGTTAATAGGTGTGTCCGTTAAAAAGATATGGACCAAACAATGTGGCGTCTGGCAGATAGTTTGGTTGCCCTGCTGGCCCCCCCCCTGTAGCGGTTGTAATTGGCTAAAAACCTCCAACTTAGGGCTACTCTACAATGCAAACTGACTGGTTGTATCTGCTTGGTCGTACGTGCTCTCGTTCCTGTGTTACGCCTTGCGCACCTCCCCCGTTTTTCCCTGCCCAGTTAATTCGCCGCTGCACCAGCACCCGTGGACGGATTAGGCTATAAGTTGATATTATAGGGCTCTATAGTACATACTATTACTCTATGTTGAACACTTATCAATATCTTTCTTAGTTCTCGAGCACCACTCTGTTCTTTCCCTCCTCCTCCCCCCCATTTTCGCAAAAATAGCACTCTAGCACCACTTGACCGTTTGACCCGTAGAGCGGTAGAAATCTGTTTTAGGACCCGCTCTACACACTTACCAGGTCGGTAGGCTTTGCATGTGTGATATATCCTTACAATACCCTTCACCCTTCCACCTCTCCTCCTCCCTGGGCTCTACTGTCTAATTCTACCCCATCCTGACCTCCACACTCGTCCCCCAATACATATATTGCTTCCTTAGACCTATTGGTACTCTTATAACCATCCACCTAACTGTATACACCCAGTATCAGTAGATAGCCCAAATATATTATATTTTGAATTTTGAATGAATTAAAAATGTTTTCTCTTCTATATAATTTGGATACTGTATGAAGACATATAAGAGGCAATTCTATCGTACTATACAATGTATTTATGAGTGGGGGAGGTGGGAAGAAGAAGGGGGGAAAGGTCGGGGCAGATTGGAGCTCGGGTCAGTAGCGACTCGCGAGTGTGAGCCTCAGCTCAGCTCCCGAGTCTCCTCAAGACTTATACCTCCCTACCCACTCACTCAACCATTTACTATAAAAATTGGAGCATTGGAATCACCTCATTCTACACTACAATACAGTGTTAAATTTATTGTACGAAATAAATGTTCATAAAATAGCCATTAAATTGCTTTTAGCCTGTAGATGGCCTCTCAGGCCATACTCTAACTCATTTTGAGTCCTCTAAGTAATGAATCATATGCATTGAGGCTATAGTAGTCTATATGAAAGGTTTGATGTGCAGTGGATATGTGGATAGAGCTGGGTAGGTGCAGGTAGGGGAGGCATGAGGGGCAGGTCAGGGGATGGAGGCCTGTATAAGATCCAGGCAAAGCGAAGTAAAGGGGAAGGTGTATGTGAGTGAGAGGTACCTAATGGTACCTCTGAAAGAGTCCGAAATAAAAGGGGAGGGGAGGAGGGGGTGATCCAAACAAGGGGGAAATGAGCGGAAATTCGAACGGAAAATGTACACAGTGTAAGCATATTGCATGGGCAAAGGAGTCCAAAGACACCATCATGTAGAGTGGACCTGAAAGCAGGTATTCCCCGCTCTACAAGCTGATAGATCCGGCGGTTCCCCCGGTACTTTTTTGCGAAGGTGGGGAGGAGGAGGAGGGGCAGGGGGAGGAACTGGATGGTGCTCAAGAACAAGCCAGAAATGAATGACATAGTCAAAAAGTACGTACTTTGAAGCCCTATTCCTCTAACTTCTAGCCCAAACAGTCCAGAGGTGCGAGCACGGCGGGGGGAGAGCTGGAGGGAGAGAAAGTAGGGAGGTGTGGGAGGCATAGTACTAGAACCGGTATAGCTATCGCCAAGGGGATAACACCAGTCGATTCACATTCGAAAGTAGTCCTAAATGGAAGCTTTTTAGCAAAAGATAACCACTACAGGCCGAGGGCCAGCAGGGCAGCCAAACTGCCTATCAACAAACGGAGTACAGTGTTGGATTTGCGCTGAAAAATGTGTCAAAATGCGCTAGAAACGGTCTGAAACGGGAGGGGTCAGTGGAGGGGTGGTTGAGCGCTGGTCGAGTGCCGGGCGGGAAGTGGGCGGGATTGATGGCGTGGCGGGGTGGTGGGATTGATTGCAATGCCGGAGGGTGTGAGCACGAGGTGCGGGACATGCAGGAAGGCCCAAACAATGGGCAGGAATGATGGGAAGAGATAAAGAATAAGAAAAGAAAATAATGCACTTACCAAATCAAGAGTTTCCGGCTGGTGCGAGTCAGCGACCACTTCAGTTGAGGTGGAATCAGCTTGCAAGTGCATTAGAAATCCCGAGAGCACTGCAACTGAAGCATTCACCAACTAGGAGGAGTGATACGGCTCAACATGCAGTGCTGCCCAGCAATGCATGTCATGTGGACGATGTCGTCCACAAAGACGAGTAGTGGCACATACACATTCTCGATAACATGGAACGTACTGTGCAAGTTGTCCGCGCTCATGAGGTCCTCTTTCCAGACAGTAAACTCGTGGTGCTCGTAGTCAAGATTGATCCCATCAGACAAGACATTGAGGGCAAGAGTCTCGGCGGCTGAGTGGTTGAGACTGTGCATGTTCCAAGGGTTGAAGATGATGCGATAAATGTCAAGCATGTCGAAGAGCCTGAGGCCGAGGTGTGATTGCCTGGATGTTATGTTCAAGACCTTACACCGGTCGATCTTGCAGATGAGTAGCTTATACTGGTGGATTTTCTCCTGGGCCTTCTCGGAGAGCGAATCCCAGTCCTACAGACATTAATAGTGAGTAAGTAAGCTCGATGTAAGTGTACGCTGGGGTGTACCGCCTTGACGAGCATCTGGTTCTCAATTTCCTCGGCGCTGAGTATCTTCTCTTTTCTCTTCTTCTCCGCACCGTCCCCCGCGACCTCAGCTGCACCCCCATCACCAATTTTCTTTCCCACCTCTACCTCTGCTTGCTTTCTCTTCTCCTTTCCAGCTCCATCTCCTTCCCCTTCCCTTTCCCACTTCCACTTGCCTTCTGCTTGTTGGCCGCAGCCATCACACCTGCCACCGGAAGAGGATCCATGGCCACATCAGCTCTTGCCTGCATGCTAGAGCCCGCAATGGCAGTATCATTGTTGGCGGGTTTTGGCTTCGGCCGTGGCTTGGGTGCCAGCAGTTTGGCCGGCGCACAAGGCACCTGAGCGGCTGACGCTGCGGTTGCTGAGTCTGGGCAGATAGAGCAGCGGGTGCTGCTGAGTGCACAGCCTGTGTGGTAGCCGGTGGCGCTGCTGTAGCAGGCTTAGCCCTCTTAATACCAGCCGTCTGGGCAGCCGCGATCGGCGTAACAGCAGGCTGGGCGGCTTGGGCGGGTGGGTGGCATGCAGGAACAGTAGCGCGCACCAGCTGGGTGTGCACGGGTATCGTACAAGATGCAGTTGGGGTGCCAACGGCCGCAGACAGCGTGCCAAGCTTACCTTCACCTTTATTGGTAACAACTGGCGCAGGTGTAGGGTCTCCGCAATGACATTGTCCATCGTGTTGCCCTTCTTCTCCTTCTTCATCTTCATCTTCTTTTTCTCCCCTCGCCTCCAGCAGCGCCATCTTCTTCTTCTTCGCCGGCATGGTCCCAATTGCAGGGGAGTCTGCTAGTTGATTGAGCGAGGGTGGATCAGGCTGGTGGGAGAGCCTTTTCTACATATAGCCAGAGGTTCAGAATAGAAAAAGCCAAGGAGGAAGTATGTTGCCTAGAAATGTCAGGTGGTGTAGCAAGTGGTGGGTGGTGGTGGTCGGGACAAAGAGTCGATGCGCCATGCAGCCGCCGCGAGTTTAGTGTGCCTCGTGTTCGACCCAATCAGATGCCCCTCGCGCTTGACACTCAAGTCTTTTCGGTCACGTAGAAACTTGTTTTATGCGTATATGCTATTAGAGATCTATGCAGCACAAATGTAGTCTTAATTAGATAGCTAATTGTCAAAATAGTATAGATTCAATCTAAGCCTAAAGTGCATTCCGTTGGACTCTGAACTTCCCCTCTAAGCCTCTGCCTTTGCATGCTCCCACCTCCGGCATCACCAACCCCTACCCCTACCCTAGCAAGGAACCGGGCAGGGCTACTTAGCTGGGTACGGGCATCCTAGACGGCTAATCGGCCTCACAAATATTAGAACCGACCAATTAGCTTCTGACTGATAGATGATAACACACATAGGTGTCTGGATGCACTTTGCTCTATACATAGCCCGAGCGATTCTATGTCGCATCAAGCTTTAAGCTTCAAGTTCAAAGTTGGTGACGGCCAATCTTGAAGGAAGCTCAAGCCAAGATTAGCTGAGACTCATTTGTCAGACCTTCAGTCAACATGTCTTGTCTAATCTAATCTCCTCTTGGCGTTGACCAGACTGACTGGAGACTAGGTCCTACGTTAAGAGAAGGTCAGCAGCTGCATCGAGAAAAGCACTGGCAGCCAATTGCTAATTATTATGCAAACAGCTGTAACAATGCACAGTGAAAGGGGATAAGAGAGCAAAGCTTCATAAACTACTAACTGCAACAGAAAAGCAACAACGATGTGGCTACAGTAATCGACAATCGTCCATGATCAAAGTCCAAACAAATCTGGGGCCGTGACAAACTCTGCCAGTGAGTGCACTGAAGGCTAGTCAAGACGACCTGACACTGGGTAGTATGCTTTCGTGTGGCTTAACTAGCAGAGCCTCCAAAAATGTTGGCATGTTTGGCCAGCCAGATGGTAGGAGGGAGTGTGGCGAAGCTCCCTGATGAGCTGAGAATGAGGGTGTAATGCACGCACTTTGACGGAGACGGACACTCAGAGTCAGAGAGCATTCCGTGCGTTCTCTTGAGCTTGTTCGCGCGGTTTGAAGGCATAAATTGCGAAGTTGCCGTTGAGGTAGGAGCGCGTGTCCTCGGGGTTTAACCAGACCTTCACAACAGCTAGCGTGACGTTGATATGGAAGCTTCAAAGATATTCATGATGGGCCATACCATTGATGACAACAAGGATCCTTCTTACAAGTATGGTTGCACCTGCGTATAGAGCGTGAGCACCGACTTTACGTCAATATGGCACACACGCACCTATACCTGCCACTCGGAAGCCGCTCTGGAGCGCAAGTCTGCAGTTCCAGGTGAGACAACACCATGGCTTCGTTGAAGTCCGACCCCCGCCTGATCACGGTCTGATACATGAGTCAGCAGATGTCGGTGTTGGCTGACATGTGGTTTACTCGTAGAAGTGGGCTGGCAAGCTAGCAAGAACGAGTCATCCGTGCCTTCATTTTTGTATCAGGTATTAGCAACAGATATGTGACCCAGTCACTTTT
The DNA here is from genome assembly GCA_001632445.1 of Peniophora sp. CONT. NCBI lineage: Eukaryota > Fungi > Basidiomycota > Agaricomycetes > Russulales > Peniophoraceae > Peniophora > Peniophora sp. CONT. The sequence goes on along the minus strand of KV424832.1, from coordinate 14,684 downwards.
AGCAAATGGGGCATGTATCAAGTTGACAGGGGAGGGAGGAGGAGAAGGTGGGTGGGACTCGAGAACCGGGAAAGATACGGAAGTGTGTTCAATATGGCAGTATAGAGCGTACCTTTAAGCCCTACTGTATCAAGTTCTATCCCAAATGGACGAAAGCTGCGAGAGTGGTAGCTGGAGAGCGGAGAGAGAGGAGAAGGAGGGGAGTACGGTGCATGTAGCACCAGAACGTGGGCAGCTACAAACTAGCGGGTTACAGAGGCATGTTCACATCAAAAAGTAGTACTAGAATTGAAAGAATCAGTCCAAAGTATCAACAGGAGGGCGAGAGCCAGCAGGCCAGCCAGATCTGGCTGGACTACCAGCTCATATGGAAGAATGGGCCATAGGTCGGGAACTAACGCACCTATCAAAAATCTGAGGGCATAGTCGTCATTGCGCTGAAAATACAATTATTTCTATATACACATAGTACGAGTTAGTATAGGTTGGTGGTACAGTGCTGTTGAGCCCACAGATCAAGGTCGAGACGAAAAGTCACAGCACGTGAGAGGCATGGGAACCACCTTCCCAGATAGTCCAAATAGTCAGGCACTGTTGGGCAGATCTCCTGGTAGATCAAACAGTCAGGGATGACTCGTAACCTCCGACAAACTGTTCTGACCTGTAGGATACCCCAACGTAAATTAGGCACTTTTAACGATCCTGGAGAGGTAACTGGGATTTATTGAGGGTATCCCAGATTGAACGGCGGGTGCTGTCACAAAGATGACAAAGATAGAAGGTGTTGTCTCAAGGAGTACCCTACTTCGTGCGGACAGTTGGAGAGATGGTCAAGATGGTGGAGCGTAAAACCTACTCGACAATATTGTGGCACCCAACTTGGTTGGCTGCTGAGGCTTGGACGTGTGCGTGTTCAGTGTGTGGTGGGCTTCAGAGTAGAAAAGCACATCTATTTGTAGAACATTGTTAACAATTTCCTACATTGCAAAAAGCTAGTGTTGTTTTTTTCCGGCCAATGATCTTGAAACCACACATATAAGCACATACACATACCAACATCGCTAATTTCTGTGTCATCAACTTCCTCCATGCTGTGGTTTTGCCAGATTTGGTTGCAAATATCATAAAAATCTTATGCACTGAGTGTGGGATTATGAGCCTCCATGCCTGCACAAACAGGGCAAACCATGTCCTCGTGGTAGAATGCTAGAATATTGGAGATGGCAAAGGTCAGGAGCCGGCCATTCAAGATAAGTGGACCACATCCTGAACGGGAATCACAGTCAAAAAGCGAAAGAAATGCAGTCTAGCACCAGAATTCAACAAATATCTCCTTCTTTGCAAGATACCCATGTGGGAAAGTTCCTTCTTAGCCCCTTCGGGATATGCATAGAGGAGCTCGGCATGGTAGATAGTCTGGATGTAACCACTCTTTCGTACCTCATACATGAGCATCTCAACTTTGCTCGAGGATCTCCAGAGGTAGAATCCAACTATGCGTGCAACACGCTTCAGGGCGGGCATTCTGTTTCTAGAGATCCAATCTCTTCCTTCAATAACACGGACACCTTCGACATTGTGTGCCACTCAAATGTCTATTCCACCCTCATATATCATATCTTTGATCATAACTCCGGCATGGTGACATTGAGAGAAGGCATATCACGCCTTCTTTGCTGGTAGGGCAGCGGTCAGAGCCTCAATACAAAACTGTTTGCACGCGATCACCGCTGGCGCACCATGTCATCTGCTATTGATTGCAAGAATTTCTCCTCGTATGCAGAGAATCACAAGTGGAATTTCTGCAATACCAGGTGCTGGGGTGTTCCCTGTGATCACTAGTATGAGTTTCTCGACCAACAAGTAGCATATATGCAGCCCTACAGGGTCCGGACCATTATTTGGGCTATTTAATACCTATTTAAAAACTATTTTGTATACCAACAGCAGGTATACCATCTGAAAGCCCTCAGTAAGACCTCTCCCATGCTCTGATTGCCTTGTTAATTGATCTAGTGAGTCTGCATGTATAGTTCAAACAGTGGGAGGTATTTGAGGCTGAGCATCGACTTGGATAGGGTTGGCTAAGGCCCACATTAGATGCCAATCCCTCCCACTGTTTAAACTATACATACAGACTCACTAGGTCAATTACTAAAGCAATCAGAGCATGGGAGAGGTCTTACTGAGAGCTTTCAGATGGTATACCTGCTGTTGGTATACAAAATAGTTTTTAATAGGTATTAAATAGCCCAAATAATGGTCCAGACCCTGTAGGGCTGCATATATGCTACTTGTTGGTCGAGAAACTCATACTAGTATATCATTGGGGGTATGTGAGTGCTATTGGGAGCTTTCAGTGGCAGTGTGTGAGGTATTGCGGGTACAGGGGGCCAGAAAAGGGGTGTAGAAGGGAATTCAGAGGGTAAAGCGCTTATTCTGCTACCAGTATTGGATGGATGGACAAGAAAAGTGCATGTATGGTCTTGGAGAATGTATGAGCACATATAGATGTACAGAATAGGCAAAATATTCATAAACCGGTATGCTGTAATGCTGTTAGCAGTGGGAGAAGGATTCATCCATAGCTCTATGAATAATGTAGATACAGCAAAAGTAAGAGCATGAGTCTCAACCTATAGCTAGCCGCTTATTATACAGATAGTTTTGATAAGTACTGATGAGTGGGTACTGGTGAGGCACCCAAATATGGCTGGAATCAATCACTTCATAGCGGCATCAACAATGCATGAAATGTGGAAGAAAAATATAAGAGTCAAGCTAGGAAATACCACTGAACATTTGACCTAACAGTAATGAATCCAGAGAAGCAGTGTCAGTATGTTTCCAACTGTCATTCTCCTGGGTAAGTACTGACTTTATTGGCAGACTGTAGCATTCCAGGGATCCCAACCATCACAAAGATACAGACTGTCAATTTCTGGAGTACTGTTGGACTAGTACTAATGGAAACTACAGAGAGTAGCATTCTTGGGCCTCTATGCATCTTTAATCTGCAGACCGTCAATTCCCGGACTGCTGTGGGACCAGTACTGATTACATCTCCGGACCGTAACATCCTGGAGATGGCATGCAGCCTAAATCTGCGGACTGTCCATCCCTGGACTCCTGTGGGACCAGTACTGATTAAATACACAGACTGTAACATCCTAGAGACCTTTTGTATCAGAAATCTGCGGACCGTCGATCCTCGGACTAGTACGGATTAAATACGCGGACCGTAACATTCTAGAAACCTTTTGTATCATACATCTGCGGACCATTGATTCCCGGACTACCGTGGGACCAGTAGTGATTGCATTTCCGGACCGTAACACCCTGGGGATCCCATGTAACATATATCTGCGGACCGTCGGCTCCTGGAGTGCTGTGAGACCTGTACTGATTAAAAACGCGGACCGTAACATTTTGGGGATTGCATGCAGCATATATCTGCGGACTGTCAGTGTTGAATTCTGGCTCTCGACTGCATTTCTTTCGCTTCTTGACTGTGATTCTCCGTCTCATACGACTTGTATCGGCTCGCTTCGCCCCCCATCGTACTCCTCGTACTTCAAAACCCTATCCTCCATTTTTCCCGGATTTACTACGTCACTTTACGGCTCTCAGGTCCTTCCTGCCTCATTGAGGTGTTCTCATCACTGTTCCAATCACGGCCTCTTTCCCTCGCTTTGGCATCAGGGAATCACCCCCTTGCCCAGGCCCACTCAGAGGTCCTCACCGGGCCTCAGTGAGCGGGCCCTGGGCATGAGCGGCTCCTGAGCGGCCCTGACGCAGCCTCTGCTTACCTGGCGATCACTGAGCGGCTCAGTTTGCTCACTGAGCGCTCAGCAAGCACTCAGCGAAGGGAGCATTGTCATTACTATATTCTTATTTTTTGGTCACACGATTTTATGCATTAACTTTCATTTAATAACTACATAAGATACAATCATTATAATATGCAACTAATACATGACAACGAGCCCGTACAGTACAATCAACATGGTACTATCAAGCTACGATAAACCATGGCAAACCTACTGCATCCACTGCACGGTAATCCGGATAGCCCATGTTGACTGTCAAAACTAAAATGTATGGATGTTCGTCAGTATACGGCTTAGTAAGATGGTTCTGTAACTCACCCGAGCGAGCACGAGAACACGTAGTCACAACGTGTGGGAGGAGCACTATTGTGGGTTAGTAAGAACTTAGAAAGGTGAACATGAAGACGCACCAATCAAGACCTGCACATCGCACATGCCCATTGAACTATCGGGCTCAGCATTTGTTAGATAGAAGTAGCTGCTATACATCTCGTAAGTAGAGGCGAGAACGAGGCGAGCTTGCACAACGCACCTAGAGCTGAGGTACTTGGCCACATCATCAGCCGAGTATCACGATAAAGCCGAGAATCGCCATGGGTAATCGGAGAGGCTGTATAAGGATGAGGGGTGCAATTGGCGAGAAAGGCATCGACGAGCAAGGAGGGAAAGGGGTGTCGAAAAGGTGAGATGGCGGTAGGAGGCGAAGACCGGAGCGACTCGGAGCGACGCGGACGTGACTTTCGTATCACGTCCTGAGTTCGACAAGCTGTTCGTTGTTGGTTCGTTGTTCGCTCTTGGCCCTCATCTGGATGTTCCTTGCTGGAAGTACGCTATGCTACTATAAATCACTTTAATGGCCACTATTAAGCAGTCTTCTTGTGAATATTTATTGAATTTAGCGTGAGTTCCGTGATTGCTGGTGAGCTATTGTGAGCGGCTCCTGGGCGGCTCCTGGGCCCTGAGCGGCCCTGAGCACGCCTGAGCGTGAGATGGACGTGGGCGCTCGTGGGTGGTCACTGGGGAAGGGGGCGTTTTCCTGATGGGCTCGGTCTTTTTCGGTTCTTTCACGTGCTCCTTGTAGTTCCCACGTCTCACGTGCTCCCCCCGCACCTGCAGACAGAGAGCAAGCTCCCTTCTTTCTTTTCCCTCACTTGCTTATTCTCTGTGCTGCAGGGCTGTCCGCTTTGTGCAAAGGCTGCACATTTGACAGTCAGTTCCGAGGACACAGTAAGGCTAGTACTGATCACATCTGTGGACGATATCTTTCATTGTTTCTGCCCTGCGGGCAAGTTCTGCTCAGATCATGTCTCGGACTGAGCTCCTGAACCTGGTCTCTGCTCAGTCACAATCCTCGGACCGCTCTCCCCAGACTGAGTGCCACAGAGTGGCTGCTGCGGCGTTCGCGCGAAATTTCGTGAACATGTTTCTCGGACCTTTAATGGCATCTCTTGAACGTGTTTCATGGTACTACTCAGTCATATGGGGCCGAGAGCAAGCTCCCTTCTTCCTCTTCCCTCGCTTGCTTATTCTGGTCTCACATCTCTTTCTTTCCTAGTAAAGCATCTGACATGGTGTGGCACCGTGGTCAACAGCGCTGGAACTCCTCTTCCACATTGTGCGGTCCGAGTGGGAGCGAAACGGCAAGAATTGAGTCGTCATTGATCCTCTTCTCTGCAACATGATATCTTGCATCGAGTGTATACTGGCTTTTCACGTCACCAGCAACTGGCGCGTTCTCACTCAGCGACTGATAGACCCTTTGTGGGTGACGCTCGGCATTCTCAAGACCGGTGTCGCTTCCCTCCATCCCAATATCGCCATCAGCAAGCTGTTCAGCCTTCGCATTGTGGATCCCGCTTAGTGGCCCACAAACCCGGCAATGAATCAACCGTACAGCTCTGTTACCGCTTCTATTATGTATACATACGGGTCTCATGTGAATGACATATGTATCTACATCTTGACCGGCGAGAAATGCACTGATCAGAGTCCACCGTTACAGCACTTCGATGCCGTGTCTTTGAGTCAAGCCGCACGTTGGATGCATGTACCTGACCAGATCGCAGAGCAAACGCGCAGTGAGAAGAACCTTGGCAGCATCACCATGATCATCTGCCATGTCGTATCCGTTCTTATGGCCGCCATCGTCAGTAACGTCCGTACGGCAATCGACCTTGAGATCGGCGACGGGAGGCTCCATCCCAATTCACACCTATACAAACGCCAAGTCGCCAACGACTGCTGGGCAAAAATGGCTCGCCCTCTCACCTGGGAGAACAACATGTTCTTCCTCCTCACCACGCTGCAGAAAACCTCCGGCGAAGAGCTCACTGATCTACCCCTCTCCTTTGTTCAAGACCTCGAAGACAAGGTGTACGCACGACAGATTCTCGTGTCCGTTCTCGGCCACACGGGTCCGAACTCGCCAGGACGCATGGCGTACCCTCGAAAGCTCTTTCCACTGGTGTTGAAGGCAGCTGTCGGCGAAGTCAAGCGCCTGGAGAGCCGTCGCAGGCCAGACGTTCTCGATTTTTTTGCAGATATATTTGCCGCCGAGCTCGGGGAAGCGGGCATCTACTCCGTACCGGGCCCAGCAAGTCAGGGTGCAATATCCGTCGTCCCTCGTGCGTGGACACGCTTGACAAGCCCGGCGCGGCCCGTCGCACCACAACTCGACAAGCGCAACATGAACGAAGCTCAGGCTCTGAAACACGCGAGGGAGGAGAGGGCTGCAACGCAGTCGCTCGCGAATCCAAGTGCCAAATGGTTGATTATGGCGTTCGGTTACAAGGCATTTTGGGTGACACTACAGAAGACGTCTTGGCCGGAGGAGTGGGATACGTTCCCGGCGGCGAACAAGGAGAAAGAGCTCAGCAAGGATGACTATCTGGACTTCACGCAGGCCGACTGGATCATCTACGGCCACAACAACTTCGACATAACCAACCCACTCTACCGCGTGGCCCTCTTTATCGTAATCGGGTACACCCTACAGCACCCCAACACCTTCACCAAGGAAGACCCCACTCTCAACTCAGTGACTCAGACGAACTTCCAGTCGCGCCTTCACGCCTCAAAGTGGCTCCACATGATCGATGGCTGGGGCCCCAACATCACGCAAGTCAAGAAACCAGCCATCATGGTACCCCTTCCGGCCATGTAATTCGTCGCCACAACAACCACCCGATAGGTCGGATGTTCCATAACATGGAAACAAACATCACGAACGAAACACCTCCCATGCCTAAGAACTTCACAGGCAAATTCAGTAAGTACCTTGTGCTCGATTTATTCTGAAAGTGACACTAATGTTCGCTTCGTACAGATAGTCTCAAGGTTAGGCTGCAAGACCTCGCTCATATGGGACTGCTCAAAGTGCACGGCATGGCCATCTACAAAAGCGCAAAGCACAGCTTAGTCTGGGACCGCATCCCCAAGGCAGAGCTGAACGTCAAGTTCGATAGATGGCAACGAGCCATACTTGAGGACGAGCACGAGGGAGCATTTATCATAACGGCAGATCTATTTGGACGGGAGAACGCGGAAAAGATTATGGTGAAGCAAGACAAGATGTACGGTATTGGGGAAAGTGTCGAGCCGCCAGCTAATCGTCAGCGCATGCAATGACGACTTCATGGTTGGGTATATAGTCCATATCTGCTGTGGAGTCCGTATCCCCCACCAAGTAATCGAAAAGCGTCTATCATCCACACAGATGGGTTAGCGTCATTAGGATTTGAATGTCTAGGGTGAGATACATACAAAGTGGATGTAACAGACAACAGACGATGAAGTAGAGATACAAGTTTTCCCCGAATAAACAAGGCAATGAGCTTGGGAGTTTCAATTACAGGAGTTGGCGATGTTAGCGTATTGTGGCCTTCGTGAGCCTTGGCGCGTAGAGAAGACGTTAAATTGCTCAATCTCCGAAACTCCCAGACTCATGATGGTATGAGTCCGGAAGTTTGGAGCGCTGTGGAAGTTATTCAGACTTTTCTCGTGACGTCACCTTTCACATTTGGACTGGTCATCAACCCCGCGTTCCAAACTCCCGAGCTCATGATGAGCTGAGTTCGGGAGTTTGGATGACCACAGCATAAGAGTGCCGTTACTCCCTTGATATGTTAAAAGAATATTGCTAGTATGTCTCTGCAAATGTATGTACCGATATGTCTCTACTATTTGGTACCCACTCAGCGCATAATATTAAATTGCGTCTATGCGAGACCTGTGAGAACGCGATTGTGTCTTGAGAGCGCTTCGATCAAGTCGCGGCGCACGTTCTTGCCCTCAACCACCACCATCTCTACACGTTACATTCAATGGCCTCTTCTTCTGCAGCCCCTGCTCCTCGTCGCCGCCGCTATAAAACACCTTTATTCTTATATTTGCCTGATTACCCCGGCGAAGGTCTTGAGTATTAGAAGGACTGGACGCCGGAACAGGACTGGATGCCCAAGCCCATGTCCTCGCCCATTGCTACCCTTCGAACGTCGCCTGAGCCCCCTTCGTCTCGCGTGTCCTCCTCTGCGGCAAACGAAATTGACGAGCTGGTTTCGGAGACTCCTTCCGTCAATGTCGCCCCCTCTACAAGCGACCATGAGATGTGTGCCCTACCTACTGACAAAATCACTACTCACATCCGATCTTTGTAGTCCCATGGTGTTTCCGACGCAACTGAGAGTGAAGCAGTGAACTCGGATAATACAGAAGCCGACAGCTATTCCATTTCCTCCCTCTCTGTCGCAACATTGGACTGGAACTCTGAGGATGATTCGGATTGGGAGGATGATGTTGAGGATGAGACTTTGAAGCCCGAGTGCCCGTTCAAGGCAGTCTCGCTCTTGAACTGCCCTATGATCAAGCCGCACTTGTGCGTTTCTCTATCCTTCTCATGTTTTCTTTCTGTCTCACTTTCTCGCTATACTCTCGCGTTCCGTCATCCATACCCAGTTCACGCGCTGCCTCCGTGTTCCCTGCTGCCCTGCGACTCACCGCCTTCCCTCGCCAAGGTGTCCCAACCACAACAAGGATATCAAAGTACGCTACACGCTCGCCGGATTACGCACGTACAAAGGTGCCAAGCGGCACGCGACCCTCGGTCAAATTGTCTGCGTACGGGGCTCGGAGCCTGCGGATTGCTTCACCGGCGTTTTTTCTTGGTACTGTGTTCCTGTTCAGTTTAGACATGGGAAGAATGATCTTGTCCAGATGCCACTCGACCGAGCTCATCGTGAAATGCACTTCGTGTGGTTGAATAGCTGTCGTTGGCTCTCGCGCATGGCCACACTCCGTCCTGAATACGTCAAGAACCCCGCTAAGTGTGTTTGTGTTAGTCTTTCATCCTCTCCTGATCCTGTGCTTACAGTCGCACAGGCTCAAGGTGTCATTGTCGGTCCTCAAGAAACGTGGCGGGTCTACCGCGGTTGTCTCGAACGAGTGTGACTGGATCTGGGTGGAGGGTACGATTGGTGCGTGTCTAGACGTCTTGCTTTCCGTGCCAGGCTGAGAGATTCCATCAGCTATACCGATGGCGGAGGAGCTTGCAGAGGAAGGCTTCGTCTTGTCCAAGACTCATTTCCTCGATGTCCACCGTCACTGTAATTCGAAGGCTGTCTCGTATACTATCAAGACCTATCCTCGTGCTCGCTAGTAGATAGTTGTGTGTCAGTTACAGTGAAAGCCTCTGATATACACTCCCATGCTGATGCCGTTTGCGACCCACGTTTGATGGAAATGATAATGTTCTCGATTACGTCCGTCGCTCCGACCGTTCAGTCTACGCGAGGCTGCAACGAGGCAAACCGTCTCTTGCTTCTAAACTTCATTGCTGACACTCTTTCTCTTTTCCTTTGCCTGCCAGTTCGCTCAGTATGGAGGCAGTCGACGGTCTGCGCCCCCTTCAGCTTTGGACTCCATCCCCAACGCCCGAGTTCAGAAGCCTAGAGACCATCTTGGTCAAGGAGGAGTTGGTGCGTGGTCCGTGAAGAAGCGTGAGCTGGCATTGACACCATGGCTGCTGTTTAGGAGCTCGAGCCAGGCGAACAGACGTGTTTCCGGCTTTTCTTCCTCTCTCAGGCTCCGCCTCTGCTCATCCGACTCTACAGATGTCCGACGGATCGCAGAACGTACATGCTTCGCGAGCTCAACCTAAAGGTGCGCTGGCGTGAATACGAGGCGGTTGAATCTGACAACGAAGATGCCAATGGCTATTCTGTATCTTCCGGCACTGGCGGTTCCTCTGACTATGGTTCCGCTGATGACTCTGATTGGGATTGCGCGCTTGATGACGAGAAGTGCAAGCCTCTTGGCCTGATCAAAGCAGTCTCTCTCGCCCGGTGGCCTATCATTGCGCCTCACATGTACGTCATCAATTCCCCGCATCAGCTTAGACATCTAACGATCAAATCACTCTCCATCACGTACGTTCTATACTCCGCGCCCCACTCTCTAGGCGCAAGCAAGGCACCCCGTTGGTCATCAGGGCCCACCTCACCCTCAACTTTCGTCGTACCTACAGAGGGATCAAACACCAGGCAAAGCTCGGTAACATTGTCTACGTCGCCAGCAATGATCCCGTCAGTGGCACGATGGGCTTTGCTGGTCGTTTCGGTGTCCTGACCGATGTTCGCCATCCGACCGTGAACGGCGAGACCATTACGGATCCCCAACACCGCGAGATGCGCATAACGTATCTGTATACCTACGCCTGGCTACATGCCTCGATGACAGAGTTCCCTTGGACGCTTGGCAACTGTAGACCATTGTATGTCAAGGTTTATCTCTAAACGGAATAACTAATAAACCCTTTCTGTTAAGACTTTGGCACCAGATGTCCGTTATAGGTCACAGAGACGGTCCCAACACATTGCTCAGTAACAAATCGGTTTGGATGCCTGCTAACCAACTTCTCTGTACATTGCACAAATATGTTCGCGCTGGTGTGCATTTGCTCAATTGATCCCTTCCCAGGTGTTTCGACCCGGTCCGAGCTCAGTCGGGTGAAGAAAATCAAGATATGCAACACTCATTACCTCTGTGTCAGGTGCGACAAGTACAATACCGTTGACACTTACAAGGTTGAATCTTTTTTCCGCAACATCCTGCCCATCATCACCTCGCAGTTCAATTGATTGCACCCCACCTCCTACCACCGCACCCCCTCCTATCATCTCTTTCACCCACACATTCCTTTCTTGACAGACTTAGCTTTACTTACACTTTTATAATGAAAAAATGGAGATTATCTCCCCACCTAACTCAGCAGGCCAAGCCAAGTTCAAAGTCTTTGCGAGCGTTTACTGAGCAATTATTTAACCTGGGAGAGACAGTCCTTAGACTAATGACATAGCAGTCGGTGTCGAGTTCCTGTAACACCCAGTTCAAATTGATTGTGAACTAAAATGTGTGGGGAGGAGACAACTCACGCGACACCAAAATCTTTATGGACAGCAGTATTACATATTTTGGAATACATTCTGATTACGCCTATATTGTGCCTTACAGGCAATCTTTCTGATATAGAACATGATTAGACGTTAGTTTGTTTTGCGGAGGACCTTTTCTCATTACAAAGTTGAGCACTCCGACGATACTACACAAATACGACTTACATGGTTAAAATTGATCAAAATGTCTAATATTCATATGATTTGCCTGTATGTTTGTTAGAACAGACATGATGTACGACTTATGTATACAATAGTTAAGTTCTCTTTACGTTGATAGCCGGTTATGGACACATATTCGTCAAGATACCATACCGGGCTCACGACTTATCCTCATGAAAGCGAGGGTTCCTGGATGAAGACCTTTCTACAGAAAGATCTCCCGCAAATGAAATCAAAGCCTGGAAATGATGTCGGATTAGGGATGGTAATGTGCTTATTCCAAGCCTCATTGACAGTACATATTCGAGAGTTTGCAGTGTCATTCACCATTTACTACCCTAAGTGATGGTTCAAGCGATAATCTGATTACACATCCGACATCGGGAACAGGGCAACTTGACAGCTCATGCTATATTGCTTTATCTGTAAAGAATTGTCAACGTGATGGAATGTGTGGAGTGGTGTAACAAAGCCCTAACACTTGCTTGGCGCAATATACTGTATCATTCAGAGGATATTTTCAGTTGTCAGAAGTATTCGTCGACATGCCTACTTGTTCAAAGTCACAATATGTATTGATGCTGGAACAGTTTTCAACTGAACTGACTGCGGAATTATGTGTATCACTCTGGCAGCCTAAAATCCTTGGTCGAAATCGTATAAGATGTAGCAATTTGGGACACTAGTGTTGGGTCGGTTTATATGTCCATAACCCTGGGCTATTGATAGCCTCTATAGCATAATTAGTTCTGTGTTGATAGACAGATTTCATGCTTAGATGTGCAACCATAACGGTAGTTAAAATCTATGATCTTAACCAAGAATGTAGTTACTACCTCTGTTAATTCCTCACATTAATAGACCAGTGCCTTCCAGCTATTCGAGCTATACGTGAGTCCTTGCATATGTATTGCAGCCACAGACACATTGTGTCTCGCTATCTTTTCAACGTAGCTTCTTCTGCAATCTTTCCCAAAGCTACTTATTGTGAAGCGGACTGTTTCACGACAACATCTACCTACGTTGAAGCAACCCTTCCTTTGATCTGCAGGGTACTGAAAGTAAGACAGCTAGTGAGACATTACTACTAGTGTGAAATGCGAGAGTTGCGGCAGGGCGAGACCCCAAGCGACCAATGACTAGTTGAAGTGAAGTGTGGTGTGACACTGTGCATGTCACGAAAATACCTTTACCTTGCAGTTTGTCTTTCTCAATACCTGCGGCCGTGACGGTGTTTGAACCGCAGTTTGGTTAAGTGTAAAGTTGACTCTAAGCAAGTCTTGAAGTCGTTTCCTGGTGTGTGCTTGGGCTTCTGCTTGCTCTTGAAAGTGTAGAGTGTCTTCTGTCACTCTGTTCTGTCTTGTTTCAGAGGAGGACATGTTACTTGTCCTTAGAGGGTTAGGGTTTTGTCCGCTCCACGTAGGTTAAAGTAACCCCCACTCCGCGTAGATTAAAGTAACCTTAGGGTTAGGTTAGGTTAGGGTTAGGGATTAGGATTAGAGATTAGGGTTAGGCAGGGAGCAAGAACTCAACTGCATTATGCCGGAGTAAGTATTGCATGTATATAGTTAAGATTAGGTTGGTTAGGGTTAGGTTTATTCTGCAATTCTATTCTATACTCACGTAGTCTTTATCACTAGTTACTTTTTTGGAACAATAGTTAACTATGGATGGCTACAGCCATAATAATTCATTACTATGGCTAGTGTCGACTATTGCTTTGTGGCTGTTGCCTTTACTATTGACTAATTGTGCCATAATAGCTCTAGTATCAAGCTTCTTTCAGGTGTCAACAACTGCGGCTGCATCGGTACTTCTTGCCCAGGCTGCCTTGGTTCTTGTGCTCATTGCTGGGGGTAGTAGCAGCACTGGTGCTCCCAACATTGACTTGACAGCACCTGGCTTTGTCTCCCCTTCGGAACGAGCTGCAAACAATCCTGCCCAACAGGTGCCCGCAGGTGTTATCAGTTTCTTGCTGCCCCATGAGTTGACATTGGTTCTCCACAGTGCTGCTGACTTCGAGGACCGGCTGCCACGGTCACCGCACACTCCCCTCTTTTCCGATGAGGCACCAAACATCCTCATACATGAAGACCCTTCCTCGGTGGAGTTTTGTGATGAGCTTCACACGATCGCACCTCAACTCCTTCATAGTGCCATTTATGACTCTCGCACCCTCTCTTCACAATTTGTTCAGCGGCACAATTCCAGTGCTTGCTCCATTGTATTCGCGCCAAATCTTTGTGCACTGCTATGGGGTGAGTGCCTGCTATAAGACACTCGTTTGCGTGCCACAAATCTTCTGCGCTGGGGCCAAGCTCTTGAGTTCGTTGAACCCTACTTGGCCGAAGGGTTTGAGGGTGTTGTGCAGACACACCAGCATCTCGTCGCCCATGAAGTTCGCAATCGCTTGCAGCACATCGCCCTCCACGAGTCTTTGTGTTGGCCGGATGGCTCAGAAGTACTCTTGCCTCAGGATCCTGCATTGTTCCTGTCACGCCGCTGGTTGAATGATAGCACGGTCAATGCTAGACTCAATTGATTTGTTCAATAACTTGGTCCCACATCTACAATCAGATTTGCGCACTGCCTATTCTTTTAATCATTGTGTTGTACAAGATTGCGATCAGGTGGTGGAATGTATGTATTCATTGCTGTACTATAGATCGTCAAAACTGACTTGCCAATTCAGGTATTTCTCACAACATCATTCCGCGCTTGCGGACGGTATTAGTGCTGGGTGTATGCATATTACGAGTCATCCCTGACTCGTTGATTTACCATGGGATCTATCAAACTGTGCCTGATCATGTGGTGCAAATAGGATGGAGGTTCCCATGCAACATCCACAACACAACTTTTCTGTCGCGGCGCAATGACCAACGACCCAACAAACAACACGTGAGGCGGCGCGCAGACACAAGAATGTACGCGTGGACTGACGCGCACGAGAAAAGACAAGAAATAAGACCACGAGCCCAAAGAGAACCCGGACGAGAGTCAACGGGGAAGTCAGTCAGCCGTCAGGCAATAACTAGACCGCAACTCAAAGTAAGATAACAAGTAAGCAAAGTACAACACAGGCTTGCTCACCTAGACCGCAACTCAAAGAGGCTGAGATGCAGATCCAGGTAGAGCTACAGGGCGGTTATATACTCGCTACCAGGATACGATGTCATAGTACAGTAAGCGTTCAGTCAGCGTATAGTAAGCGATCGTGCAAGGATGATATGAGTCTGAGCAA
>KV424831.1:0-28251 GCA_001632445.1 Peniophora sp. CONT | reverse complement strand
GAAGAGCTAGGTGATGACTAAACATTTACCTTACAGTATGCCCGCAACTTTGTACAAAAAATACCTTATGGTTTTATATACTCCAGAGCTGGATACAGCCTGCTTGACATCTAACTGAGCTTTGTTGAATGAACCTCTGGATAAGATCATATATTCACCACTTGTATATATGTCTCACTAACAAGAATGAAAAGTAGTAGAGCAACTGCATCCATTCAGCATTATGCAATACATCACCTCTCCCATAGCATGAGTACATTGTAGCGAATAAATAGCGCATTTTCTGGACCTTTACTGCGAAATACATGCTTCAAATATTGTATTATATAAGATCAGAAAGGTTCAATACGATGAGCTCCGAGTACAGTGAGCTCTGAAAACGGTGAAGTCCGTAATCACATGTGACGATGGCTCCGAAGAGCGAGCGCCGAAGTCACTTCAAAATCGGCTAAGTCGCGTCTGCCTTGGGTCCCGGCGAAAAAATCGGCTAAGTCGCGTTGGCTTCTTCAATTTTGTCTCGCACAGTGTTCTATACTTCAAATCTCGCACTCGATCTTCATTTCTCATACGATAGCAAAAGGTAAACTCAAATTACATCGGACAATCTACTACTGAGTCTGTACAGTATCAGGCTCGTCATCCTCGCCTTCATCGGACGTGAAGTGTACGTATTCGTTCACGTCCCCATCATCGTCCAAACCATCCACGGGCGGGAGACTATCGCCATCATCGGAAGAGTTATCCTCTTCCCAAGCCGTGCCGTCGAGCAATGATCGAAGTACAGCACTGAGAGCCTCCGCACGCGCAGCCTGCTCAGTGCGAGCAGCCTCTGCAAGTGCGGCGCGAGCGTGTACAGCCTCCTCCGCTTGCGAGCGGATGTCAGCGATTGCTGGCTGATCCGCAGGAGTGTCCGACGTCGTGGGCGGGTTGTTGGACGCGGAAGGCGCTGCTGGAGAGATATCGGTCACGACGGTTTTGCCCGCCGCTGCATTCGCGTGGACGCGCAAGCACTCGGGCCAATCGACGCGCAGCTTGTGCTTGCGAAGGACTGGCTCCCATCGAGTAACGCAGTTGATAGCGAGGGTCAGGTAGATGTTTGCTTGGCGGAAAGCATGGGCGCGCATGCCGCTGGCGACGTCTTCGCGAACATTTGGCAAGGTGTCGACCTCGGCCGCCCGCTCCTCCCACTCGCGTACTGTATCGACGTGCGTACGCGTTACTCGAACCATCTCCTCGAGTAAGACGGCAACCTGCTCCTCCCAGCGCTTTGAGCGCGAGCGCGCGCGAAGGTAATCAATCCGAACATCTGTATAGGCATTAGCTCGGTGATACCACGATTATGAGCAGCGCAACGCACGTTCATACACCTCGTTCTCAGTTGCGTCCGAACTCACGCCCGGGACGTCACGCGCTTCAGCCTTCACCCCGAGCCATACCCACGATATCTCCTTACGACCCTCGCTCTTCTTGCCGCGGCCGTGGCGTCCACGCCCAGGTCCAGCGGATGGAGCTGCTTGCGCAGTAGTCTCATCATCGCTATCCGGTATGGCGGCGGCGGCGAGAAGATCCTCCTCGTCGTCGGGCGTCTTCAGGTCCTTCGCCTTCAGCTCCAATAGGATATCGGCCCACTTCTCCTTGTTCTCCGGGTCGAGGATGCAAAGGGCGTTCCAAGACCGACGGTAGCGCTCCGCGTGGCGTTTGACGTTCTCCAACATCGAGCGCCGCGTCGTGACACTACGTAGCTGGTACTTCTGACTGAAGAAGCTACCGGACTTCGTCATGCACAAGAGGAACGCGTGGAGGGTGCGTAGGGCGCGCCGAATGTTGTGGATAGAGTCGTGGCAAATCGCAATACGGATCTTGATCTCTTTGATGATGAGGTCGCCGTTGCAAACGGCCTCGCGCCTAGCGTCGGTGATATTCGAGGGCAGCCAAAGAACGACGCCGGCCGCGGATTTCGGTTGTTGTTGCCGCTTGCCGCGACCCTTGGTGCGTACGAACTCGATCTTGAGAGGTGCGGTGACTTTCGGGACGTCCTGCCAGACGTTGTTCTGATCGTCAGTCTGCACGCGCGCGCTCTGCGCGAGAGCGGCTTGATCATCTGGGAGTTTTATTAGAACTTCAGTTTGCAAGTGTACATGAACGCCGATAACGTACCTTTGACAGCAGCAGGTAAGACGTCAGATCCGAGGACGTAGCACGACTGCACGGGCTCGAGCAGCTGCGCGCGATGATGAAGCTGGTTCTGCTTTATCTGTAACGAGGCTTGGTCGTGCGACGACGTGTACTTCTTGGCCGCGAGCAGATCGAGATTGTACCTACAGATTCAATTGTTAGGTCCAGCGAATACCACAAGAAATGAGACACGTACTTTTGGTCTTCCAGCGTAATGACGGAGGTGATGTACGTGCTGGCCGTCATCTCGTTAAGTGAGACGCCTTGAGCCATCTCCGCAGCCTCGGCTTGCGCAAGCTCGAGCTTGACGTCGGCCAATGATTGCGCTGGACGGGTATGATTAGTTGACTAAGTGGATGTGATAGACGTCGCACGTACTGCGTACAGGGACATGGTATGGACTGTCCTTCTTCGCCGCCTTCTTGTCCGTAGTCTCGTCCCACTCGCGGACGAGCAGCTCCCAATGATCGACGACCTCCTTCGGGAGTGTGTTCGCAAACTTATCGAAACGGCGCCTCTGAGTGACCGCCATAGGGATAGCCTCCTCGAGCGCCTTGACAAATGACGTCGCTGTTATCTAGCATGAGAAAGGAGACACAATTGACCCGAGATTGGGGAACGTACACATTGTCTTGATCTTCCGCCAGTTGATCGCTTGCATGAAGTCGTCGATTACTTCTTGTCGATGAGCGGCGCTCATCTCCCGAGTGAAGACGCCGGCGGCGTTCATGTCGGCCCAACCCGCTTCGATGCCCTCACCGCAGGTACGTGCAGCGCCAACTGTATGATTCAAGTTGAACGCCGCCTTGCAGACTTCGCCGTGCGCCTCGATGTGAAACTTGGGAATGACGAAGTGAAGGAGGAAGTCGTCCGGGAGTTCGTATAGATCGGGGTAGAACTGGCGCAGCCGTACGAAGAAGTTCACACACCACTCGCACACGATGTCGTACGAGAGGTAGAGGGTCTTGATGTCGCGAGCGGTGATGCCGAGCATCTTGAAGACGGCGTAGTCCATGCACGCATACCTAAGTGAGCATCAGTTTCGATCCCATCTTGTGCCCAAGTTCAGCGTAACGCACCGTTCACCACGAGGTAGATCTACAACTCCCTGCGCGCGGTATAATAGATGCCGGGCGCAGATGGCGGCGCCTACTCCGTTCACGGCCCAACGTTTCGAAGAGGTGATGTTGGCCGATCGGAGAGCATTGTACTCCGACGTGCATTGCTTCATCTATAAAGGTATAAGCAAGTACTTACGACATAGTCGCAATAGCTCACCTCTTCCAGATCTGTGTTCTCCCTCAAGTGTGTCGCGTATGGTGCAGACGCGACGAGGAAGGACCACCCATCAGCGAGCGGGACCGATTTCGCGATGCGATCCTTCAATTTGAGTTTGAAGTTCGCGTCGATGGCGATGTATAGCGCGTACAAGAATCTGCGCGACGGGTAAGACTCGAGATATAACATAACAATCATTGCATCATGGTCGTAGGCGAACTCTACACACAGCGGCGGACGAAACGAGTGAGACCGGAGAAACAACCGTACCGATACTCGGGCGGCGCATCCTCCCAGCCGGTCGGTAGGTTGACGCCTGGAATTGGGCATGCGGGGCAACGTAGAGCAATCTCGCCAGGGCGGGTCTCAGACAGCGGGCGCGCTGACTGCCCGCGGCCTGTCCGCTTCGCAGCGCGGAGGTTGCGAAACATCCGAAATGCGCGTATAAACGCCTTATACGAAGACTAAGAAAGATGTTAGTCTTTATCTAGCCATGACGAATGATTACGTGACTATACCTTGACGTTCAGAACATTGTCCGTGATGCGGACCAGACCGTTATAGAAGTCGTACAGGTTGATGCGTCCTTGGATGGCGAGGGCATGATAAAGGCGGAGTGTGGCGAAGGTGACGACAGTGCGCGGGCGCGTGACGGTAGCCGGGAACCATGAAGCGCGCAGAACCTGTACCGCCGGATCCGAAGAGCCCTGGATGTAGCACCCGCACAGCGCATAGTGCACACTATGTATGCCGCTAACATCAATAACCGTCAAGTTGTGATTTTGCTCGACGGGGTGAGGGCATTCCCCGCCGTCATGCCCGAGCTGAACGCACAGCCCCGCACGGTTCAACGAATACGGTGCGAAGAACTGCCCGTTGTAAATCTAAGTCCGCGTCAGTGAGAAAGACTTCAATGAAGCTGGTGAATACGAACCTCCACGCGATGTAAGGGCATGCGTGCGTGGTCTTCCACAGCGCAGTCCGCACAAGTCAGAGGGCTTCCGGAACAATCGGTGCAGCGAATGGAGGCGTCGTCACCACAGCGGCAGACGGGGAAGCCGTTGCTGGTGCACGTCGCGCTCTTCAGACCTTCGTGGCGTAGCATCTCACGCAACATGATATCCCGATAATGCACGAACGCCTCGTACGGGTCCCGCTACGACTCTGAGCGTGAGATTATGTAGCCCAAGAGCATCATACGCGCATACCTTGCCGTTGGTGGTCTTAGCTTGCTTTGCCTGCGACGGACCGGCCTTCTCGTGGTCAGGAAGCGCTCCGGCGGGCACACCGGTCTCCATCTCCACCCAGTTGTCGTTGCCACGCGAGCCTTCGTCGTCTGCGTCCTCGTCTTCGTCGGAAGGTGTCTGAGCGCGAGATAGCGGCGCGGATGACGAAGCCGAGGACGTTTCAACGTCGTACTCCATCGCCTTCCTCTTGCGACCAACACGAGTGAGGTTGACGGTATAGCTGGTGATGCGGCTGCGGAGCGTGGCGAAAGTGTTCTTCTGTCAAAATGAATAAGTATATGCATTTGTGCGAGCAACGTAGATGAGCGTACTGTACCGGTGCCACCCTCCATCCCAGAGATACTGTCCGAAGAGCTGGAGTCGTCATTCGTCTGAGACTATAAGACGAGTTGAGTCACAGGGAGCATAATGTGAATGAGTAGTACACAAACCTTGGGCGACCGAGACCGAGACCGTACGCCAGCGAGAGCCGTCTTCGCCCACCTGACGGGCTGCTGGAAGGTGCTTCGAATACCGTTGCTGCCATTGCTGTTGGCGGAGGGTTGTATAGGCTCCTGAGCGACCTCAGGCGCTGGTGAGGTCGAATGGTTCGCAGCGGCCTGCGCTGCAGCCGGATTCGCTCGAGCAAATGCCGCAGTACGGTTGGTCGATGAGAAGTTGAAAGAGTTAGACGAATCATGGGCCTGTGTCGCCGTATGGGGTGCTAACTCGCCAATTCGTGTCAGTAGTTGTACAAGCCAGCGAGGTGAGGCACATTACCCGACGCAGTAGTCCGACTACGCGAGACAGTAGTACCGACGCGGCGCTGACCAGAGACGCGCACGCGTCCCTTCGTCTTGCCCTTTGGAGCAGACATGGTGACGGTAAGGCAGGGGGTTGACGGGGCGTAAAAGGAGCGGCAGAAATTGAGCCGGATGGTTTTGTACGGCCTACCCGTATTCGTCAGAGGTGCCAGCCAAACGGCGCGTTGCCCACGGATACACACCGGCAGATATGATATCAACGGCTCGATCGAAAGCATCGGGCAGCCGGGAGCACCGCAAGGACCAGGCACCAGTATCAACCTCGCGAATGCATCAAATGTACTCCAGCTCTCTCATATCCAGCAGCAGCGACGCATGCAGACCGAAACAGGACGCCGATAAAGCCATTATAGCTACTGACAAAGGTTGGCTAGAGATGGAGGTTAGAGACGACACGGCAAGCGCCAAAGTTAGCCAAGTTCAACCAAGTCGGAGCGCCCGCTGATGTCGGCCCGGCATGCGTGAGATCGGCTTGCCTCCGACCACCATCTCGAGATTGTCTGCGTACACATCTACAATCTAGTAGGTTAGCTCGTGCACTTAGATTCTGCAGAATTAATCGCCCCGCATCTTTAGCCATGGCCGAGCTTGACCGCGAGCTCCCACTTGACATCACTCGTGATCCTAGCCTTGCAGTAACTATCGACCCGCTTAGGCGCGGGGTGAAGCAGTATGCTGTACTTTACGGCTGGGAGATCGGTATAATGGATCAGTTAGTCAGCTCAAGGCTTATCGATGCAGAGGTGCTGATTAGCTTTACATGACAGACTTGATGCCACCCTGGCTACTTTTGGAATCTCTGGCGCGCGTGTTGTGAAGATGAACTCGTACGCAGCTGCTCACCGACGCTTTCGACTTGAACTAGGAAAGGGTAATTCGGTCGGTATCATAGGTCTCGACAGCGCGGAGACGGTTCGTAATTTTGGGTATTTGGTAGGCTAGTATACTAATCGCACGCTTCAGCGCGAGGTCTACATTGAGGCTCTTCGTTCGGCTCTCACTCGACCGTCTACTCCTTGCTCCCAGTCATTCTCTACGCCGTCACGCCTTCCTTCTCCGATCTCTCCCTCTTGGTCTAGTGCTTCTTTCAACGATCTTGGAATAGGTGGTCTCAGTCTTTCACCGACGCCGCTGGGTTAGTTGTATACGTGCCCTTGTCTGCGTAACTAAAGACTAGAGTTCTGTAGATAACGTACTGCCGTGGTCCGAACAGATGCGCCGCAAACCTCGCTTTGCCCCGGAAGGTTGGAATCCGCCCAATGGGTACACCCCTCCCGAGTCTCGCGGCATTGGATACAGGCCGCCTGCGAATTTGATCTTTGTTGACGCGAGCACGGACCCGAAGTCCACGCACGCCTGGTACGTCGCGTACAAGAGTCGTCAGCCCGGTATCTTCAAGACTTGGTAAGCCTTGTTTGCCAAACTGATAGCTACGTTATGCAGATACTGACTGCATGGCTCCAGGAGGGCAGCAGCAGAAGCCAGCCCAGGGTTCCGCCCTTTGACCAATGGTTTCTCGACGTATGCCGCGGCTTTGAGGAAGTGGGTGGACTTGCGCGAGAGCGGCGACGTGACGGTGGTGGTTCAAGTTCAAGGTCAATAGGCGATGATTTTTGTATTCACGATGTATCAGAACAATAGTACCCGTATCATACTATCAGTGAACATGGAGCGGCTACGTATTGTATGTCTAAATCTGGCCGAATCTCAAAAACGCCGCGACTAAAACAGCTGAACGCGCAAAGTGTCCCCATACCTATGATAGGTATCATTCAGGTGTCTTATCTCAGAAACGATAACCTGTGCAATGTCTTTGTATACTAGACAGACGGTGGTATCTCTTGGGGCATTTATTTTTGCTGGGAGGCAGCGAAGTTGCAGGAATGTGAGGTCAATCGCAGAACGCGAGCTGGATTGACGCGTCATGAGCGTCTTCACCTGGTTTCGACGAACTTACCGTATTCCGACCCAGGAATTCTTAATATAATTTGACAATGAGCAAGGGGCATCCTATACAGATTATTCTATGCGCTCTAACATAGCATTATATGTGGTGGTTGAGGTTCGGGTAGGCAGACTTGCATGTCACGGCGGCACGCGGAGCCGCGCCTTCATTGCTTTAGACTCGACGCTTCGAGCGTCTGGGCTTCATCGCCTGGCTTAGCCTCAACACCCATCTAACGGCTAACCGCCTTCCCGTTTCCTCACCTTCTACTGCCACCACTATCGCTCACACTTTCCTTCAACATCTTTACATCTTTGCTATTGTAGAACCTCGCTCTTCAAACGTCATAGAACTTGCCTACCAATATGTCTTCTGTATCGACGTACCGTGACTCGGACTCGGAGGATTCCGAGGCGCAGGCTGAGCTGGCTGCTCCAGCCAAACCTCAGCGCAGGTACTTTCGAGTATGAGTTACATATTCATCACATTCACGTTTTAAAAGTACGCGGCCGGCGGCTCTGCGGAAAGCCCGCTCGCGGTTCGTGCGGGGCACAGGCCGCCGCAAGATCGGAAAGCAGCAGCGCGAAGAGGCGGTGCAACGCAGGCAGGAGATTGTGTCTGGTGCAGCGTGGTGCGTATATTCTTGCAATTACAGTGTTGTCTCTTGAACTGACGACCTCGCTAAAGCAACTTACCGTCATCCGTCGCGCTGAAGCATTGGTCGGGCGAAGACCCGGAACTGAACGACGTTCAGCGCGCCCTCGAGCGCGAGATATTCACTGACTTGACGTTTATGTCTCACATCTTCTCGAATCATCACCGTAACAAAGACGGTACCAGCAACAACGACGCTCACTCGATCATGCGCGTGAACCTGTGCCGTTCTTTGGAACGTGCGATGCTAGACGCGGAAGCGCACTTTCTACGGCGGCGCCATCAGCGTACAGTTCTTCCTATGCACTATCATAGACGTCTAGTGGCGGGCTACGCTCAGCTCATAGATCTTTGGGATGCTGGTGGCGATAAGGCTTGGGAGCATGCCGAGTCTGCACGCATACTGATCTTTCTCGGGCAGCGGTACGTCCTTCTTTGATTCTTGTACAACATCAGCTCATATTTTACCAAGCATTAATCGCCCTCTGTTTCGCACGCGCTTCGGGTTTTAGTTAAGCGTACCAGGCTGTATATTGAGGGAAGATGAATAAACACAGCCAATTCTACACGTCATCGAAGCTCAAAGCTTTGCAGAAGTAAAGTTGTCCCATGCGCGCTCCACTCCTTCTCCATCAGTCGTATTAAGCTTCGCCTGAACCTGGACGTTCATACGCGCAGTACCGGTATCGCGGTGAGCGTCCGAAACGGCATGATACTTCGGTACATTCGAGCCGGACACAGTCTGGCAACGCGGATCATTGCACGCCATGTCGTACGACGGAACATAGGCCGCGCGAGCCATATAGGCGAAAGACCTTATGCTTACGCGGATCAGCTGAGGTTTAACTGTAAAATAAGACCGCCACTCACTCCATCTTGGCCTCGCGAAGTGAGTACTGCGGGTATACCCCCGAGGTCCATAGCGCATGCCTCTGTTCGAACGGCTTGGAAGACATGACCTAAGATTCGTCTCAGTGAGCGTAACAGTCGTCAAAATGAAGGGAATACAGGCATACCTTGTAGATTATAGATCGCGGGCTTTTGCCCAGTACAATCTCGATGCACGCGCTCTAAATATGAAGCCGGTGGATATAGCTTAGCCCGGATTGAAAATCGGCTCGCTATCTGTTGAGCGTATTAGAGGTTGGCTAGTGAGCGCAGTCGGGCACAGGGGGGCCGGAGTACTCGGGGCTTTACACAATCAGGAGATAGTAAATGCGCCCCATTCTGGAAACCATGTGACCGCGTCTTGGACGCGTCGCGGCGCGTCGCGTTGCTCCGCTCATCCTCAACAGTTCACTCTCTACTGGCTACATCTGCTGTCTATGGTCTCGTCTCTTGTATAGCGCACACTGCAAAGGGTATCGAGGTCTAGGGTCAATATGCAACCATGTGCTACTGCGATACTTTATCTGTCCCTGAATCCTCACTCCGCCCACGCCTTCAGGCCCTCCCGCTCCAAGTTTGCACTCCGCTGGCTTCTCAAGCACGGATCCGATGATGCCGGTGCGCGTGTAGCCATGCAATGACACGCTGCGAGTTGGATATTTGATGAGGCTATTAGACATCGAATTTGAGCTCACAACGCACCGTAGATACGTCGGGATCGGAAGGCAACATCGGATCTAGGAGCTCCGCCGTAGCGAAGGATGCGGTCCAGGATACGGAGCGTTGCACATCGTCGGGCCAGTCCCGTATGTATCCGCGAACGATGGTTATACAGGCCGTATGCTCAGCCTGGAGACCGCGGCGAAACGCGTCTTGATAGAAGGGTAGTCGTTGGAATAACCAGTCGACGCGGCCGGGCTGCCAGTCAAAGAAGGGGTCTCGGATGTTAGGCATAGTGCGTGTACGGGGTTATTGTTGATGCGTAGCTGTGAGCGGGGTTCGGTGCGTATGAATGAACCTGTTGTATCTTTCGGCTTATAGACTTTGCATATTGGCAGGGCTTCGGACCGTCGATCGACGAGCTCTCAGTTCCTAAGAAGGGCGCAGATTATTCTATCCTGCAAGATTCATACATCCAACATCTTCATCGCCGACCACCGCCCGCCCCAAGTCGGTTGCTATCGCTCTCGCGACAGTACAGCTACCGAGTCCCGCCCAGCCCCGCCGCCCCATCATCAACCAAATTTCCCTGCCTCGATCAGGCATCCTGAACAGCACCCTACACCCTACACGTCAGCCTGGACCTCGTTGGCGTGCGCGTTGGCAATCTCTGGGACCAGGGCAGCCTCGGCAGCCTCGGCGGCCTGAGCGGCCTGAGCGGCCTGAATGGCCTCAGCACGCGCGAGTACGCGCGTTTGGTTGTAAATGTAATCGCGAATCTTCTGAAAATAATGATATGAGTTTCCTGCACCTGTACGTCGAGAGAATACAACTTACAGAGCGGAGAGTCGCGTCAGGATCCGGCGGTGGACCCTTCTTGCGGTAGATGGAGGAGGGGTCCTGCTCGATGACCTCTTTCAAGATCCTCTCCGGATCGTCAGGCCAGAGCTTGATATACTCGTTGATGGCCATCTGCCAGAACTCGTAAGGGGTGCGATTAGCGTGTGCATGCTCATGATAGTATTCGGCCGCGCGCGCTCTGAGGAATTCCCTGCGTTCGGTGTCGAAGAGAGGTGGCATGGTTGATAACAAACGACGTTGGATAGACCAGTCTCTTATATAGATTTCTTAGGGCATCCGATAACTTGTATCGAGATAACACAATTTATTCAGGTACATCGCAAGCGGAATTGGAAAGAGCGCGTACTGCTACATGAACGTATCTAGAAACACGCGCGCTAGCGCGAAGCTTTCAAGCAGACCCCGACGTACCCACAGAAACAGACTCGCGGAAGGCCGCCAAATCAGACGGCGAGAGCTTGGGAGACTCTCCAAGCGCCTGAGCTTGCTCTTCTGCCTTGATACCCTCAAGCACGATTTCTTGAATGCGCGGGGCCTGGGTGATCTCGGTGAGCACGAAGCCCGCCGAGAGCGCGTCTTCAAAGTAGGCAATCGCCTCCTCGGGAGTGAGGGTGGCCTTGCAAACGCACTGGCGCGCCGGCAGGACGGAGTCCATCATGTCCCTGCGCGCGGTTTAGCTTCGAGGCATGAGATATAAGCAAGAATAAGAGGACTTACACAGTGGCATAGAAAACACCAACACGACGGCCCTGGATGACAGCCCAGTAGTACCACCCCACCTCGCGATGAGCAGCAGCAGGAACGCCGGGCATGCAAAGCTGAGGGACGACGAGGGCGGGCCAATCCGCGAGCACGTTCACGGCAAGCTTCGACTTCGGGACGACGCGGATGGGCTTCGCATTGTCATCGACCATCACCTTGACGTCGAAGGCACCTATGTAGGGCACGATGTCGGTGAACGACTCGTCCTCAATGACAACGACCGAGTCGGAGTCGCCGCGCAGGGACGGGTCGGCCGTATCGCGCGCAAGCTCGGGGTGAGGGGCATGAGTCTCCTATCGCAAAATGAGTACGTATACACAAAGCATACTAGTAGACTCACGAAGCGGATGTCAATCCGGTAACCGCCTGCGTTCAAAGACGCAGTCGACGGCATGAAGAGATCCCCGCCCGCGCGGATCTTCTCGAAGTTGACAGTGTACTTCGGGATGATCTCCTGGCCAGGAAGAGCAACCTGGCGCTCACTGGCGAAGAGACCACGGCGCTTCAGAGACGCGGTGAGCTGAGTCGAGAAGCCCCAGTGCTGATCCTCAAGATCGAGGAGGAGCCGGGGCACGGTGCCGATGTTGAAGCCGTCGACGTGGTTGACAGCAGCCTTGAGCGTCGGATGAAGGCGGCGCATGGCGCCCTTGAAGCCAGCAACACTGGCATCCGATTCGGCTCTAGGAGATGGTGTTGAGATGGACGCGATAATTTAAGATAAGAGAGCAGTTACTTACTGCCCAAGAACGCGCGCGCCGCCAGCACCACGGATGACGGAGTAATAACCGGTCTGCTCGTCACCCACAGCCCCGAGAGAGGTTGCGTTGAAGCTGTTGGCGATGGCATCAACCAAAGCGGGACCTTAAGAGTATCAGTTCGTGCTAGAGAAGATACATCGAGAGCAACCTACTGAACGGCGCCGCCGCGTCCGACGTCGAGAAGTAAGGACCAGCTGTAAGATATGTGAGCTATTGCTAAACCTTAGCTCGGTGTATGACTTACTGTGGTTGTTGGACATTGTGCGAGATCGAACGAGGAAGTACTCGATGATGGGTGGGGGCGAGGGCGAGCGATGAAGTAGGGGCGACCGGCCCTATCTTGAATTCCAGAACGACTGGCAGAGTAGGCACGGCGCATGCTGAATCAGATACACGCGGCGTCAGGCTGCGGACGATGTAAGTTTGCCATGAGATCCGAGTGATGGCAGAGGGGCGTACGGTAAATCATCTACGCGCCGAGCCAGACACCAGGAGCGCGACTCGGACCCTGTTGCTTGTCAGCGCGTCGCGAGGATATTGCCATAGTCAAATGCGTACCGCATAGCCGATGACAACAAGACCGGTGGCAGAATAACAAAACCACAGCCGTCTAGTCAACCAATGGTCTTGCTCCCTTGACCAGCCGTCCGCGCTCTACAGCAGCCCAGAATGTCAGCTCCGTCGCCTCAGCCCGCTTCTTCTACCAAGACTGGTCCGCCTCTCGGTGCTCCTCCAGGTCAGCCACAGGCTCTTGAGACTCCCGCCGCCGAGGCTGCTCCCATTGGTCCCCCGAGTGACTTGCCACTGCCGCCAAATGCGGATGCTGTCGTCGCCGCACGGGCTGCGGAAACCTCGCCTAGTCCAGCACCTCCGACGAGCACTGCACCGGCCACTGAAGCTGCCGAAGACGTCGACGCGCCTCCACCCGCGACCGGTCAGACCGACTCGAACTCGGAGTCGTCCAACATTGATACCCCGGCGTCTGCAACGGCACCACCTACCGCCCCGCTCCCGTCTGTGTCAACTGGCAAGACCCTCGTCCCCACGAAGGTCACCGCAGCGTTCCGCTGGACCCAAGACCGCGTCGACTTCCTCATCGACTATATCTCCAAGTACCAGGAGCACCAGGACGCCAAGACGCTGGACGCATTCTGGCCCGATGTCATGACCGCGTACTTCCTTCGCTTCCCGGAGGACGACAAGCCCACCCTCAGCTATCCGCGCACGAAGACGGGTACGGGAAAGCTGAGCCAAAAGCGGCCGGAGGGCGTCGAGAAGAGTATGCGCCAGCGTATCAAGGAGTGGTTCAATAACTCCCGCCGCCGTAGCGGCCTCGTCAAGACCCCGAGCGCACTCCAAGACGCTCCCAAGAACCGGAAGCTCGACGTCTTCAAGCAGATCAACCGCCGTCAGCCTCTCTTGACTTACTTCGACGAGCTGTACTTCGAAGAACTTGTCAAGCCGGCCATGGGTTTATACTCCGTCTACCTCGCCAGCCGGAAGCCGGGCGAGCCCGCCGAACGCCACCTCACCTGGCATAACGCCCACATCAAGGAGGCGTACAAGAAGGCCCCGAAGCCCATTCACGACAAGGTCGCGCGCTACAAACACTTGAACGAGACGCCCATAGATGACTTGACCGACGCCGAGGTCATCGAGCTTCTCAACTTCAAGAGCGCTGGGAAGAAAAGATCTCAAGTCGCGTCGGATGAGGCTCTGGTCGTAGCAGGCTGCGAGCCTGGGCCGAGCGCCGCTGGTCCTTCTCGTAGTGGCGCGGAGGATGGCGCGAGCGCTTCCGCTGCGCCTGAGGGTGTTGAGAGCGCGGAGGGTGCTGAGAACACGGAGGGCGCTGTGCCAAACGCGAACCCAGCTGGCGCGAGCAACGGCGAAAGCCTTGAGGCTGGGGCAGGTGGAATGGCGGATGGGTCCCCCGAGAACCCCATTGACGTCGAGGCGGCCGCGGCCATGAGGTTGCGCGATTTGGCTGCTGAGCGCCAGCGTCTTCAGCGCGAAAGGTCAGTTGCTTCTATTCGACTCTCGAGCTCAAGCTGATGACGCACTTAGAGCCATTCAGCAACTGCCCAACGCGATCGTCAAGATGATTCGCGGCGTTGTCGGCAATACCGACTGGTGTATCTCTGTCATGGCCGGCGGGATGCATAACGACCGCCTGCAGATCATCAAGTGGGTATTTCTGGTCTACACGAGTGCGTTTCTATACTCACATCCTCCTAGTCTCCACGGAGGTCCCGAGATCTCCGACACATTCAACAGCTTCGACCCCGACTTCGTGAACGGCTCGCTCATGCGTCACTTCGCGGGATACCTGAAGAGCGTATACGGTGAGTTCTCTAAGATGCCTTCCATATGTGCTCGTGTACTTACAGGTGGCAAGATCAAGATCTGCGCGACGCGCTCGACGAGGAGAATGCTCCTTTGATCATCGACAACGCCGCCGCTGACGCGCTCGAACCGGCAACTTCTTCGCGCCCTACGGCCAAGGCGACTGCACGGGCTCGTTCCACCTCGCAGACCGTCACGTCGAACGTCTCCAACAAGAGCTCGCGCAAGCGCAAGCATGGGAGTCGCTCCAAGAGCGCGGATAGGTATGTGTTCGCAATCCTGTTGTTACTGGCGAAACTGACATGACCGTGTTAGCGATGTGAATATGATATCGGACCAGGAAGACGCTCGTCCTCGCGTTCGTGCGCGCAAGGAGAAGGGGAAAGGGAAGGCGAAAGCGACGTACGTATATTGAAGTTATTTAAATACATTTCTATGCTAACGCATCTCCAGTGCTGACGACCCTATGGACATCGATGATAGAGACGACGAGGGGTGGGGACCGCGGGATGAAACTCCCGACAAGCCTGCAACGCTCAAGGAGGATGGTGAAGAGACGCCTAGCGAGTACAGCGACAGCGACTCTGAACGTCCCGCGTGGGATCTCGACCCGAAGCGCCGCCATCCCGATACCGGCAAGCGGCTGTCTCTGGACGAATACAAGCGCGTGCAGCGATCCCGCCTTCAGCCCGGAAGATGGACAGGCCAGCGCGTCCGCCGCCACATTTCGCAGGCAGAACGACAGGCCGCCGCGGAGAGGAATGCGCTTCGGCTCGCTAACCTCGCAAGGGAGTCGTCCACCTCCGAACAGAGCACAGAGCAGACCCGCCCAAAGCCCCGCCCCGTGCGCAAAAAGAGGTTCGTCTTCTTGTTCTTAATGCTGTACATCGCGCTGATTGAATAACCCCCAGCTCGGACGCCATGGAGGTGGATACAGAGTCGCGCGAAGGCTCTCCAGACATGGACGAGATATACGCGCAATCACGCACTGCGCGCAAGGCCGCCGCCGCCGCCGCCGCCGCCGTCCCTTCGACTACTCCCGTGGTGCGACCAAAGCGTACCTTCCGCGGCCGTAGGGTGTCTCCCGCTGAAAAGACGTCCATCGAGGATGAAGAGCCGAACGCAGGAGGCGCAGCCAGTGCGGAGGTCGTTGCGGGTCCATCACAAGCTACTACGTCCGCGCAGGTTGGAAGCCGTGCCGAGCAGGCTGCGAAGGCGTTGGAGAACGCAGCTATACTTCGCTCGGGTGTTTCCAATATCAAGGATATACCGGCCAAGTCGGCGAGCCCAGCCACGCCGGCGTTCATCCAACCTGCGCTCGCAGAACCCCCTGCGTTGCAACCCGCACCCGTCGAGCCAGCTATCGAGCAGCCCACCCCCGTTGAGCCTGCTGCCGAGCAGCTCGAACATATTCCACCTCCCGCTCAGCACGCTGCACCCGTCGAGCCTGCTATCGAGCAGCCTGCGCCAGTTGAGCCTGCGATCGAGCAGCTCCAACCTAATCCACTTCCCGTTCAGAACCCCGCACCCGTCGAGCCTGCTATCGAGCAGCCTGCGCCCATTGAGCCTGCTGTCGAGCAGCTCGAACATATTCCACCTCCCGCTCAGCACCCTGCACCCGTCGAGCCTGCTATCGAGCAGCCTGCGCTCATTGAGCCTGCGATCGAGGAGCCCGCAGCCGACATTCAGCCAGAGGACGAGGAAGCCGTAGTGGACGCGGGTCCCAACTTCGACGCCATGTCGATCGCCGAGCTCATAAACCATCTCGGTGGGTTGGAGATAGGAGATCGAGCTCCGGAGCGGGACTTTGTACAGCAGGCGTTGCGCGAGTTCATGGTCGTGTCGAAGGAGGAGGCGTGGTTGCTGTTACTAAAGCGCTACGCTGCTCTGGAGGTGGCCCTTGAGTTTCCGTCATCAAAGGTCAGTTGCGAGCGTGCTCCAATAAGTCAAAATTGCTCACGTATTGCAGAACAACAGTCATCGGCTCTCAACGGCTTCTCGCCCGTCGGCTGTGGCCTATTGGGTTAAACGCGCACGGCCCTGGCACATGCTACCGCCGATTAACAATGTCCTCGACTACGGCGAAGACATGCGACGCTGGGTCTCCGCGTTCATGCCCGCGTGGCGCCGTACGCCGTACGGCTGGCCGCTAACCCGCATCGTAGAAGGCGGTGAAGGCGGTGAGTGGACGCAAGCTCGCAAGGGCGGGGCAAACGGCTTCTTCATCGCCATTGTAGCGTGCTCGTGGTGGTTGAAGAGCGGTGAGCCGCACCAATGGGCGAAGAACGAAGCTTTGTCGGTTATCGAGGACCTTGCTTATGCGGCTGGTGAGATCGCAAAAACGGGGACGTGAGCGGTAAGAGCTACGTACTTGTGGACTAGTTCGTGCTTGCTAAATATGTTCTTAGGGTATTCAATTGAAAGCGGCTTCGCGTAGTGGTAGGAGACACGGCCGGCGTCGCGTGGTGGCAAGAGACGCGGCTTCGTATGGTGGTAGGAGGAGAAGGGCTTGTAGAAGACTATCTATTGTAAAGTTCAACCTACACGCGCGTCAATAGAATTCAACTTCGTGACGTCATCTTCGCTCTGGATCGTTTGATTGCATAGATCCCGTTTAGGCCGCTCGCAAGGCACAGCCAAGCTAGCGGGACTGTAAACCGCCTGTCGGAAGTTCCCGAGAGGCCTCTGGCACTTTATAAACACAAAAAGCTGATATAACTCGTCGAGAACGAGGTTTCTGCTGATGGATTGCCATTTTGGGATGGCATCTAGTCACCTAGTCATGGCAAATCCGGTCTAGTCAACGGACGATGGCAATTTTGGACTAGGCGGCCGTGGCATTTGCCATGACTAGAGACTTTTCTAGTGACATCTCCCCTCCGCAGACGTGGGTCCCCTTAGTCTCGCGATCTACACGAGGACACAGCCTTATCCTTACCCTCTCCACTTCATCTTACCGAGTGCACGTCAACTCGCTCAACTCCCGGATAACGAAGTCGTCCCTCCCGAACGCCTGAAGGAGACCGGGAACGTCAATGCGAGACCAACACCCAACGAGGTCCTTGTGTGTCCATTGCTCTGGAATGCGATACGAGCATACCCACTCCTCGTTGCAGCCTGTAAAGGTGGCGATGATGACTCTGCGTGGTCAGCCTTCTCCAAGGAGATCAACCAGGCCGCATACGGTGTACCTTCTCCTATCCCCGCCTTATGGCTCGTCTGCGCGATGTACTCGTGCGCGGGTCCCGGCGTCATACTGGAACACGTCAATGTCGATGGCCCGATCGTACATCGTTACTACGCCAAGATTTGCGAGCCCTTCATGCGGATGGAATCTCGTATAGTATTTCACGCGCGAATCATGGGTCACAGCCCGCGCGGTGCGTTCGCTCTCTTGATATCTCTGTCATGAGTCTTATCCAGAGACGTAGGTGCGACGTGTTTGGTTGTCGTACCAGAGCATCTTGTACAGGTCAGAGTGCTGGAAGACGGGATCCCGCCTTTTAACCAAGCGAGTTACGACAAAGAGTATGCTGCAAAGTTGCGGCAGGAATGGTTCGTTCGCGAGAAGGACTTGCGCTCGTCTGTCTGTACGCTCCCGATTTCAACTTCTATATCGCTCGGACCAAACAGTGAGTAATGATATCACAAAACAAGTTCATTGCCGATGTAGCTGACGACGAAGCAATGAGCCCCAGAGGCCGGATCACAGGAATCGACTCTTTTCCCAGACACAAGCCGCGCGAAAACGGCTGTACTGCCTTTGCGGCGTATAGTCCGGCGGGTGCTGTCTGCCTGGTACTAGTGATTGTGAATCGTCTCGATATGCAAGACTGTCTTCACAGGATTTCAAAATAGGCCCCGCTTCGGCTCTCTTTACACATCATGCAGACGTACCTGTTTACATTCGAGTATGATGCCCGGAAACATGACCAAAGGGTTGTATCTCCCACTCTTCCAGCGTCAAGGTGCACAGAGTTGGCAGAATGTGTAATAAGTTGTCCGAAACACGAAGGAGGTGAAGGGTGTGCGGTCTCTTGAAAGTGGAGTCTAGACCTAGACATAGGAGCTTCGAGCACAACCATGTAGTGGTTGGCCCGGGTTGAATCGATTCTGGGCGAATCTACGGGCAATCGAGCCATATATCAGATCGTATGCAGTGACATCCTGGATCAAGGGACAGGTGCCATGCGATGGTGGTCGTCAAGAATGAGGTTGGGTTGGGACGCGCGGTGACGTAGCCAACCTGCTGCTTCCCATTCTACCACGATCATGTCCATCCTTAGTCTTCAGACCTATCTGCGTTACCAGTTGCGTTCCCACCTGCCGGATAGGCGGGCTCTATGGATCATCTTACGGGTATTCAAAGTCTCCTGACGGCATGTCTTTTGCTCTTGCTGTGTCTTGCGCGAGCGGTCGGCCTTTCGAGCCAAGCTAGATAATGCCCTCCATGCTTTGAATGCAGTCAGCAACGTGCTCTGCTATCTCAAGCACACTCATCTGACGCGAGACCCGACTCACTTAATTACCTTAACCCACACGAACGTCTTCTTTAGACACTCGGCGACGAAGTACCTTTGCAGCAAAACGGGCACGAGAAGTGCATATCTTTCTATGATCGCCGCGCAATCCTCACGCTCAGGCTCGCTGTTCGCAGGAATATCCGTTGTTTTACTTCTCGTTACAAAGGTATGTGATTCTATCTGGCACTGCATGCCACATACGCTCAGGATATTCACTCGCTGACCCTCGTCCTTCAAAGTTGGCCCTATCGTTACGAATCCGCTCCTGAGCGCTCGCAGTCGCAGAAGCCTGCTGAATCCAGAATCCACACCAGCTCTCCGGGCCGTCAGTAGAAGAGGAAGCTCGCTGCGTTCATCGGCGAGGAGCGAACAGGTCTTGTGTCACCCATGCTCGCTGTGTGCATTCAATTTTGTGTACTATTCAAGACGAAGCTTGGTCCGTGGTATCCGTCATCTCACTCATCCGATTATTCCCCTTGTTGTACGCAAGTTGCTGCTTGGGCATTCAAGTTCGTTATCGCCTTGATACATCGGGCCTTTGACGGAAACGTACTTGTTTTCCTACCCCAGGTAATTCCTTCTATCTTAGACGTGATGAAAGTGCGAGCACAATCGATGTACCCCAGACGGTCGGCCAGGTGACTGGCTAAAATACATCTCGCGGTGCATCACAAATCGGAACAGACGTACAAGAAGAGTGCACGCGTGAACAGAAGAAAGTGATGCCCGT
The DNA here is from genome assembly GCA_001632445.1 of Peniophora sp. CONT. Classification (NCBI taxonomy): domain Eukaryota; kingdom Fungi; phylum Basidiomycota; class Agaricomycetes; order Russulales; family Peniophoraceae; genus Peniophora; species Peniophora sp. CONT. The sequence goes on along the minus strand of KV424831.1, from coordinate 8,624 downwards.
ACATCGCGGCCTGACCACTAATTCGATACTATATATCCGCCACGCGGTATAGTAAATGGAGCCTGAGGGTGAGCCCAATGTTCGTCCCAGCCACCCCAAATCCACCAAGTGATGGGTAAGTAACTGACGACGCGATAATGGCGGATGGTCAGCGGCATGCCAGGTGCAGAGCGTTGTTTGAAGTTCATCGAAAACGACCACGCGTCCTCCGAGCTCCGCGTGAGCCGCGGACAATAGCTCTGCATCTTCCTACAGGTGCTGCGCTGGTGTGTCATCTCATCGATGGAAAGTTCATACGACCGATACCGAGCAATCACGGCACGATCGTGCTCTCGGCGACGACTTGGGTTGATGACACCCTGGCCCTTGCCAGTCTTCAATGGGTACATGCAGACAAGAGTGGTCGACGTGAGATAGTTGACGAGTAGAGTGGTGGGAGAGATCGAGATAGGAGTGAGGGCGGACGGTGACGAGGATTCGTAGATCACGGCGACGGCGTCGTTAAGAGGGCGATAAAGATAGGTTATGGACTCGATACCCTCCCCATGTATGGACTGAGGGGTCGGAACGACGGGCTCTTCATCCTCTTTGTCGGTGGAACTCTCGCTGTCGCTGTTCACGTTGGTCTCGGACGTATCATCAGCGCCAGCAGCGCGTAGGATGGAGCGCTGCACAGCGGCGACGGCATCGCGCGCGGGACCAGGTGCATGACTCGCGACGTTCACGATACAGTAGCCTTCAGTTGCCGTGAGGTATTGGATGACTGACGCTGCGCGGTCCATCGGTGTGTATATCTCGAGAGGACGATGGTCGACCCAATCGCCATCATGGCCAGTCTGAGCAAGGAGGAGCGCAAGAACCGTTTCGCCACCGACGACAGCGCGCACATCTCTAAGTGTGAATAGGAAGTCGTTGATGGGGTCGCGTATCGTCCAGTTCATGGAATGGCCAGACTGTGCATCGTATTTCCCAATATGAGCCTTGAGGTTATGAGCGACGCGAATTTCGAGCTCGGTGCGGGCCAGATGAGCGTATCCAAACGCGGTTTGGCCAAAGCGTTGCATGTCGATGATGGGCATCTCCCGCATGACACGCACAACAAGTTCTTCGATCATCGCGAACTTTTCGGTCGCGGGGAAGTCCGCGGATCTGTGAACGGATATGTTGGTGTCTGTCTCGGCCCAAGAATGCAGGGCCTGACGTACCTTGTTGGATCGAACCTCAGCACGAGTTTGCGGCGAAGAGGTGCAGGCATGGGTCTTAGCGCAGCGTTTAAGGCGCAGCTGTCCGGGCGGATGTCTGTAATCAAGCCTGGCCGGACCTACTGACCCCAATCACCTTATAGGTTGGTCAACTCACTGCACGCTCTTGGTCAAATCGCAATCGGCATCTGATCATTCACATGAACTGGAATCGGTCTAGTTCCAGAGTGGTACTATGAGATGCCCGTTGGTACAAGACGTGTCTTGACCGGTCAGACGGGCATCCCTGGGCTTGCATCGGTTGTACGGCACAACAAAGTCTCGCCGAGAAGCTTCTAAGCGCTCCATGCGGGCTGAACAGGGCTTGTAGTTGAACACAGCGGTGTGCATTGGTCGTAAGGGGTCAAACGGCGATCGTGCCCCGTGAAAGATAAGTTGTGCAACAAAGGTAGTTCATATATAAAGGGGCGGTAATCGGCTTGATTGGAGTCACATCGCACCATGGCCAGCCAAGAATGCCAGCGATTTTCGCCTGCCCAGAACAACTTTCTGCGTTTATACATTATCAACTTCGAGGCACTCGGGCCACATCCGCCTATGCGTAATCTCTCCGCGTTTCACGCACAACTCTGGCAGTCATACAGACTTAACTTCGAAGTCCCCCCTCGCTTTGAGCGACTGATCCGCTTCGTAAGCACCCCCCATCGGCCTCCAACGAGTAGGATAATTGACGGTGGTGGACATAGAACATCTGGCACTGGTTTCAATGCCAGCGAGAGGTTTATAGAACATGGCACGTTTCGTATGCATGAGTGTGCGCGGGTGAGTACTGTAGATACTGCACACGATGACAGACGTTGACGCTCATGCCAGCCAAAGCCTGTTGCACCAAGAGGCAAGTGAGAGATCATGATGGTCAAAGCCAAAGATGCGAGGCCATGTGCAATGCCTCGGATGTAACCGAGTGCGCGTCGAGGCGTGACGGGCGGACGAATTCCTTCTCGAAACCACGATGTACCATTCTATGTTTACCTGTACATACTGCTGCGGTATTCGAACCCCTCTCGCGAAGATCTGCATATACCTCGACAATATCGTGTGACATGGAGATGTCCGATGAGAACGGAGTTGCAGTGCGCCGTCTTATTGACCGGCTGTACTATCTCGTTGACCGGCTGTTTTAGCTCGTTGACCACCTGGAGACGCTCGTTGAACTGGAAAGCATTGCCTATACTTAGACCCATCCAAGATACACGGATCTAGATTAACAGGCAAGCCCGGATTGTATCCGTCACCCGCCTCACCCTGACCCATCCCTTCGGTGCTCAGAGCCAGACGCGCAATCGAGCGCGCGCACTATCGCAAATGAATTCATCCAACTACTATACTCTCAAAGAAGGACTGTGTAGCTTCATGAATGAACTTCCGCTCGGGAATGGTAGGTCAAATGTTCTCTCCATAACTAGCTGGATTCTCGACGCTGATTTACTACATAGTATCTCCCACCCCCGCTCTTCTCGGGCGGCCTCCCTGCAGGATGGAGCTGTCGCGCAGGACTATAGTCAAACTTTTGAATGACGCACAGTCAGCGTCGGACGAGTCGACATACAGCATGGCACCAGCTATTGCCCGTCTTCTTTGCGTGCGTCAACCATCATTCTCACACTACGCATTCAAGGCTGATCGACATCTAGGACGACTCGATTGCATACGAGACGCAATGGGTGGAGGGATCTCGGGATACTCGTCGTATATCCTTCTGGTGGCGCGTCGACGATCGAGGATTCCCGAACTATCCCGACGCGAAATACGCACTATTTCTGTACCTGGAATCAGACGAAACATCCGGGCCTATGGACATAGCATGCGCGCTGTTGCGCATTCTCAAAGCCGTGGACTACGAGTACTCCAAGGCCGTGGTATTGGGGTTCGCCCACGCCGTTACGCTCAGCGGAACCTTCGCAGTAGTGCTGTTCGACGAAGGCGGATGGGAAGTGCGGCGTCTTGACTTTCATCTGGATGAACCGAGTTGGGGTGGGACACCGCAGCCCCCAGTTTATCACGGCTATCATGTTGTTGCGCGTCCAAGGAGCTTCATAAAAAATTTGGACACAAAGCTGTATGAGAATCTAATGGCGGTTCGATTGTATGTCCCTGTTGTACATCGAACACGAATTGTTACTAACAAAGGATCACAGATACCTTATCGATCGTAGGGCGCTGCACCCCACCCTATACCCTATATTGGGCCGTAGATACGAACCCTTCGTCGAAGAGTCCGGTGAAGTTAGGGGGTCGGATTCCCATTTTTAATAGTACGCGTCGCTCTGAGATCTCGGATGCCAGTTTGTTAGCCGATCTGCAAAGGCTGCACGAATAAATGAGGCGATGAAGTGTGACATCATGATCGTGCCATGTCGTCGTCCACTCGACGATTATATAGCCAGCTGCACATCATCTGAAACCAGGTTATTAGTCCTACGCAAGCGAACCCACTATCCTTGTTTCCGGTCTTCATATATCCAATCCTCTCTCAATCTTTCCTTGGTTGACGGCCATGAGTGATTACATCACCCCATGTGAGTACTTACTTTGTGCAACATGTCGGTACTGAGGATGATTAGGGGATGCCTTTACGAGCTACATAGAAGTCTTGCAAGATTCGGAGCAGTCCGATACTGTTCAAATGCCTATATCCATGAGCATCATGGAAGAGGACAGTCGCGTGCTGTTCAGGGACCATAACACACCTTGGTACCTCGTCGCTGTTGGGGAGGAGGTTGGATTGACCAAGAACCCGTGCGCTCTACACGATCCCTGCGCCACTCAACTAGTAATGTTCTTGATATAGTGGTTTGGCTACTAACTTGGCAGAGAAAGTTCCTAACGGTTACCGTTTGGTCTTCCGCGGGTTTCCACGAGCTTATACTGTCTGGAGGTATTGGATGGCCGAACTCATATACTATCGTGTTAACGAGCACCTTGTACGGCCGGGACGGACATTCGTGTTCGAAGCCAAAAACCGTCTGACGGTGCGTGTCGGAAAGGCCTTGCCATTCATAGAAGATAACACAGTGAGTGACAGGAATTAACTCACAATCCACAACACGCGCTCACCACTTGTCAGGTCGTCCTCGCCGGGTTTGCAGCTCATCCCGCTCCAGTCGTCATCGAAGAGGATGGTGGCCACGATGAAGGCAATGGCTTGAATGGGGACAATGGAGACGACGGCTCGTCTATGGACGAGGAAAATGACGAGCTGGCGGATGATGATGACACTTCATGAGACGAGTGGATGTGAGAGCAAATAGACTTAGTGCTTGTATAGCAGACCGAGATCTTGCCACTGTATCTCACCCATTCGCTGGATCTGTCTGTATCTTACGCGGGCTCGCGATGCACCGCGCGTCTATCAACGACTGCATTTAGCTTTTCCCGCCTAGCGGTGCGGTTTCGTGCTGGAGTGCATGCGACAGTACCATGTATCACCGCACCCATGATACTCCTCAATGATACGAATGGATCGCGCATCGTTTCATTCTGGCAAGAGAAAAAACAACCATGTGGGCTTCTACTGCATTAAAGCATCGTAAAGTGCGATTGGAAACAAACCCGAGGGAGGCGTACATCAGACTACTTGGTGATCATCCTACTGACCTACACACACCGATACTAAACCATCTGCTCATTCGGGACAAGCTCGGGCACCGGCGCTCTCTCTACACGATCCAGATTAATACAGTCCTTGAGGTCCAGAGTAGGGTCCGGAACCACGCCTCGAAGGTCCGGCTGAAAGACTCCGATCGAAGAGTCCTTCGAAGATGGGTCGTGGGTCTCTAAGAGAATGACAGACTGTATGTGAAATTGTAGAGAACCCCGGACGTTGTTGCGATTCACTATGGCGGCTGTCTTGTCGTTGGTCTTGAAGCATCCGATCGTACACATGACCGCCACGGCCGTACGCGCTTTGAGCGTATCGAGTGGGAGCTGGGGCAACTCATGGTATTTGCTCATGAAGAAGGGTGCCCTCCCATCGAATACGGTCACTGCTCGCGCGTCAGCATACAACGCAGAACGGCTTAGGACCACAGAAAGGACTGTGGCACATACCAGGCCAATTCTTCGGACGTATAGGCACCCATGTCTGGGTATCGAGTGCGTCACGCGCTTGCTCATCCTCGTTCGATGAAAGATCGTCTTCGTTGGATGCCAGGGCGGCGTCCTGATCGGGATCGTCATCATCGCCGGACACCTCATCGCCGTTGTCCGGCAGCTCGCCGTCTTCATCGTCCGGAGTGGCGCATTTCTTGCCTTTACCGGTACGCTCGTCCTTCGCACTCTTCTTGTCTGGAAGAGCAACTACATAAAGCGTCAGCGTCAGTATACGAAGCCCGTTACTTGTACAGACCGATCTTATCTGATGTTTGTGCTATTATCCCACCATGGAAAGACCTGATAATCATATACCGAAGTCCAAGCGCCTCTCCCAGCGCGGCGGTAGAGCGCGCCCATCCATCATGGAAGGGTATGAATCCGAGTTGTTTGGTGAACGCGTGGGGGCTGAGTTCCAGAGCGTTGAACGCAACAACTCCGAACAACGTGAACACAATCGGGCTAACAGGCCAAGGCGGAGTAACGAAGTACAACCCGTCCGACTTGTCCATTCGTAGAGGATCTACGGTGTACAGATTAACCGCCGTGGGGAAGTTACCTTGGCCTTTGATTAGAGCCTTCAGCCGGCTACAAGATTCAAATCAGTTTGCAACGAGGGTACCGGATACGCCGCACGTACGCTTGTGCTTGGACTTTCCGCGGAAACATGCCTTCGATACGGCACGTCTGAACCACCTTGACGTCCTTGTTATCGAGTGTAACGACCATGACCTCACTGTGATCAATTAGAAAGTAAGTATACATTCGATAATATTGACTAGATGAGGGATGGGTACTTGAGTCGCATCTCTTGGTCAAATGCACTGTTTGTAGGTCTGGATATACCGGGCATCAACTCGCGTAGATCCTTGTTCTCGGGCTTCTTCGTGGCGGCGTCCTCGCTGTCATGCCTGTTAGACGTGTAAAAGAGCGTGCTGGCATCGAGGCTACCTTTCTAAGGCTTTGCCCTTCTTCTTCTTACCCTTCTTCCTGTTTGAAAGCATAAGACGACCCGTCCAGGCACCTAACAAGCGGTTGTACACACGTATCCTTGGGTTCCTCCGCAACCTTGCCATGGTGTGTAGTCGGGAAGAAGGTTTGGAGCCCGCTTGAAGCAGTCGGGGCAGCGGCAGCGGGTTCACCGAGGGTTTGTGTTCCAGTGCGGGCTCCTGAATCAATGGCGCTACAACTATGATTAGGGTGGCAATGGTAAGGAATGTTAACCACGACGTACTTGGGAGCGGCTCCAAAAAAGGAGGGCGTATGGTCCGAGCCCTGTGCAGGAGAAGCAATCGCGTCGTCCTTGCTCACAACGGGCTTGTGCGACAGGTCCTCTTCGACAGAGTCTATAGCCCCAGGAGATGTCAAGTCAGACGAAGAGACGACCTCTTCTTCCTCATCCGCGTCAACTTTGGAGCGCTTCGCGTTCCGAGCAGAGTTACCGGTGCCGCCACGTTTCCGGGGAGGCATATCGTATCCAGATTGTTGCTACAGGGATCACCCGCGAGAGAGCTCTTACTCGTAGAAGTGGGCCGGCAAGCTAGCAGAAACGAGTCATCCCTGCCTTCTTTTTTGTATTCAGTATTAGTGACAGATATGTTACCCAGTCACTTTTAGCAAAGGGGGCATGCATCTCGGGCCGCGCTGCGCGCGCCCCTCAATTTATGCCCCCTTTGCATCATTGAGAGGTATACTGGATCATACCAAAAACATTTCTATGTCGCAGAGAGCACACTGGATGATGAACACATCCACTGTATAGCACCCGTAGTTACGGCCATGTGCATCCAGATCTTTACAACATAAGGTTGTGACCTACAGGTCACAACCAAAGTAAGGGCTGGCCATACTGTAATTTTCAGACCCGATATGCATAACACATAGGTCATCAGGTCTGTTTACGGACCTGGGGCATGTTCGCGTAATGCGTAACACAGGTTCGCGAACAGCAGACCCTTAACCGGTGCTCGGCCCGACCTGCCGAGAGACCTCCAAAAGCTGCCGACGAGCTTTTTTGTGGGCTATCTTGTTCGAAGTAACAGTAAGCGAGGTTCAACGAACAATGATCCCGGCGAACATGATGGCATTTAATGGGTAACGTGAAAATCGGCCGAACACTTGGTCTGAAAATTACAGTACTGTATTTTTTCGACCATAAGTTCGTAACGCGTAACGGCGCGTACGACGTCGAACCTAAATCAGGTTCAGTAACGGGTAACGTACAGCTTTTCGAACCTATTTGCGTTACCCGGCGATCGGGCCGGCACCGCCGACAAGGCTTATCAGCTTCAATTGCCCTTTTTGGGCACCTGATAAGTTCGTGGTAACGATTCATGAGGTAAAACGAACCTATTTTCACTGAACTTGTGTTCCTGTAACGGGTAACGCAAAAAATCAATGAACTTGTGGTCGAAAAACTACAGTAGTGCTAGTCGAGCCAGTCTGTTGGCACCTTGCGGGACTTATACCGTGAGCAATACTGCACGGATCATAGAATAAGTAGCAGCAATGGACTCGCGCTGAAAAACGCGTCATTTTCATATATAGATAGTCCAGGTTAGTTCCAGTAACAAGAAAGCTACAAAAAGGCCGAAAATCAACAATTGTTCGGCAATTGCCGCTCGAGCGCTCGAGGATCTTAGAACGCTCGAGCGGCAATTCCGGCCCGGTCAAAATGTCGGTCGTTCTGGCTCAACACGAACGACCGGTGCAGTGACGTCACACTTGTTTTGGTGCGACGGAAGCAGGTCTTGAACCATCTGCTTCCGTCGAACCAAAGTTCGGAGCTAAGCTGCCCCGGCCCATGTGCCGAGCACTTTACCCGTAACCGCCACCATCCCCCGACTTCTGTACATCAAAATGACCGGCTTTTCAGCGCGAGTTCGGCGCTGTACTTGTATTCTAATTAGGTGCGTTCGTTCTCAAGTTATGGCCACTTTACCCCCATGAGCTGGCAGGGCAGTTTTGCTGCCTTGCTGGCTCTCGCCCTCCTGTGGTCCAATCGAGCTAATCCTTTGCAGGTACCCCCTTTCATACCGTGCAAATACGCCTGTCAAAACCGCTTGTCGATAGCTGGCCGCGTTCCGGCGCTATGCGCACACCATCTTTCATCTTCTCCTCCTCCCCATCCCTTGCCCGGCACTCTCCCAGTTCTCGATGGATTTGGCTATAAGTTAGTGAATATGGGCAATAAGGTACGCACTTTACGATTGTTCAATACATTTTTGCCAGATATTCTCTGATCTTGTATGCCATCTACTTCCCTCCCCT
>KV424830.1:0-25331 GCA_001632445.1 Peniophora sp. CONT | reverse complement strand
TCTCTGTCACTTGCTCGCCACCGGATCACCGCACTCGCTCATCACCGGACCACCACCACCACCACCACCACCACTCACCGCCATACAACGCGCTCACACATCGTGATCGCCCGCCATTCTCGAGGTTACGCGTCGCTACACAACCCGATCGCTGCATGAGACCGCTAGTCGGCTCAGCGGAAGAACGACGTGGTCGCTACCCACACTAGCTGATGCTAGTTACCCACGCTGTAACCTCAACAAGATTGGCACCCTCTGCTTGCTCTGCCTGCTCCTTCGCCCTTCGCCACCGCCACCGCCACACGTCATACACCGCGTTCGCACATCGCGACGCGAGGCGCTCACACATCGTGACGCGCTCCGGCAGCAGCAGCAGCAGCTTCTTTCTATCTCGCGGCATCATTCTCTGGTCATTCGGTCTCTCTTTCCTCTCTCCTCCGGTTGAGCTCCTTTTCAATACGTACTTTTACCTTTTGTGATACGTATTCATACCATTTTAGCATAGCGCCCTTCGGCGATACCTACTGTACATTTTTTCTTCTTCTTCGCGGCTTGGCAGCTACAGTTACTACGGGCTCGGATTCGGCGGTACTTTACACTCTCGGCGGTACTTTACACTCTCAGCGGTACTCTACACTCCAATATAAGCCCTTGTTCCACAACTTTGAACGCGTGACACCATCGAAGTCTAAAGTTAGCATGATTCTTCATTGCGATACAAGATTTCTGGACATTGCCCGCAAGATGACGCACCATTTCGCTTAGATAGACGATCGACATCTCGATTGTGGATCTAACCGGTTTATCCGTACAACACAACATCCTTATGCTTATGTTCACTGCCAACTTGTCGAAGCCTCGTGCTGGCATAACTCCTCGATCTACACTGTATATCTGAATTACACTCAATCCCGCGCTACATGAATCTACTCGTAGAGCATCATATGAAATCCGTAACAGTTTTGGGGCTCCAGCCAGGGAAGACGTCGTTATCGAGGGGAACACCAACAGTTCCTTTACCTAACGCCCATCCCAAGTGGCAGATGCTCACAACATCATCGGGGTTTTTCCTGAGGTTATCTTCGAGCTCCTCGATTGGCGTGTACTTCACTTGGAGCTTGACACCGTGCTTCTTCTCGTATGCCGCAAAGATATCATTGAATGACTGCGACGAGCATCAATAATGTAATGACGGATATGTATAATGTAGCGCACCGCTCGCTCGCTCTCAATGCGGAAAGTCCTGTCCTTTATCTGAGCAGGTTGAAGCGTCGTGAGAGTGTATGCGAGGAAGCGGCCGATGTCGGTGCGGGATGTGAAAGACATCCTAGCGTTTCCGTCGCCTCCTACTCCAACGCTGCCGCTCTTCACGTCCAAAGTGAGGTACGGGAGCCAGACCCAGTCTGCAAAGTTGCCCGTGTAGAAGAGTGTTATCGGGAGACCGAGAGCGTGAATCTTCTTGTTTATCTCCACCTTAGCGACGTGCACACTATCCGTCACACCGTCGGAAGGCATGCCGAACTCCGAAGGTACGAAGAGTTGGACGCCAGCGGCCTTTGCTGCTTCGGCGATAGGGACTTGCATCCTTAGCGCGGCATCCGTGAGCGTGGTTATGACGACGTCGATGCCGCTGAGGGCGTTGGATACGTCGGGAACGGAGGAGTAGTCCTCAACGGGGACGATCGACGCACCGCGCGTGCGGAAGGCATCAAGTTTGGAAGCAGACGCCTATAAGACTGTGTCAAACCTACGAGGAACTGCGGTGGAGAACCAAGCACTGACAGGACGCGAGAGGATAACGACTTTGTCGATTGCACCAGTCGCCTTCGCGTTGAGAAGCTCTTCGATGATCGGTCCACCGATGTTACCAGCTCCAACTACAGCAAAACTCTTATATCCAGACATGCTCGAGCAGAAGAATCGAGGGTGGGCGTCAAGTTGGTGTTTGGGTAGTGAGCGGTCAGGAATCGACGAGCTTGGCCTTTATACGAAACCGTGGACACTCACCGAAGATGCCGCAGTAGTCATATCTATCACGGAGACAACACTCCGGGACCCGGGCGGATGCCATGTCAGCAGGCATAGTCCGATCCACGACGGATTCATGAGTACGCTTGCATTGTCAGTCTAGTGTAACAAAGAGTAATCAGTTACACGCCTCTGAGCAAATACACAACATAGACCAATGTACTTACCGCTCTACTAGAATCATGCTCAACCTGTTCCCGTATAACAGTATTGCCGAATGCAGTCAAACTTGAACCCTCGGCTGCGTTGGCACCAATCTTCAAGTTCAACGGTAATGACATTGATAGCCTCGTTCATTATCTCCATAGCAAGGCAAGAGGACGTGCACTATACGACCGTGAGGCAGGGTGAGAATCAATGATCTGGAAGGGATTGCCTTGTAGGTTAGAACGACTCGGTACGTCCGAGCACCATCGGAGTATGACCTCTACCAGGCCGTATAAGCGACCGCTCTCGGAGTTGACTCTCTATACGCCAGACAAGCGCTCATCCAGGTATCCACGAGCGGCGACGTATGATGCCCTTACTATGAGTCAAGCATCGAACCTAACTCAGGAAGAAGGTAACGCAAACGATACACGAGCATCAGAATCGTAAGGCAGACGGAATCTGGCCGCGGGGTGCGTGTACAGTACCCAGTGAGATGCATAAGCGATATAGAATCAAGCCACGGTGCCATCGACATCATGAGAGTTACTTGTGACGTTGGTGGTGGTTCAAAGCAAGAGGAAGTGCATGCGCGCCGACGCGTTGATGGCCGGGCTCTTGAGTTTCTTCCGCCCCGCCATCTCTTCTTGTCCCATATCTCTTCAGTAACGGGATCTCAACACTGAACCAGTGCCTCCGGGTGCTGATAACTCTTGCGCTTTTACGTATTTGTTTTCCTCAGGCGCGTTGAGTACCACTTGACTTCTCGCGATGCACTCACTTTGACTAAAACGTGCAAAGGTAGACCGTCGCCAGATGCATCGGACCCTGATTGTTCTATGAACTCAGCAAACTACTACAGAAATGTATACTGAGATGTATCTGCTCAATATCTTCTTCTCAATGACTCCGAGAGTATTCAGTGACTAGTCGCTAGCCATCCTGTACATCGTCACCGTGACAGCCAGGCGCTACCGAACCGTTACTACTAGACGTGGATGAGGGCTGCATGTCGGCCGTGCCCGGGTCGGGAGGGGAAACCGGCGCAATGACAGACGGCCTCTGTACAGTGATGTTTGGTTGTCTGGCCCGCAGAACTATGTCAAGGTACTTCTGAGCTTGGTTGGCGTTGACCAAATGATTTGCCTGCTTGAACAGCTGCAAGGCTTGTTCGAAGCATCTCTCAGCCCGATCAAGCTCGACATGCTGCACGTATGCCATTCCAAGATGGCATTTTGCATTCCCTTGAAGCAAGATGTCTGACATGCTGACGGACAGGTCGTACGCCGCATGTAGAGCAGCAATAGCATCGTCATGCTGTTTGTGTTGTATGTACAGGAGCCCGAGAACATTTTGGGTGTTGGCTTCACCTGAACGGTTCTTACACTCGTGGTAGATCTCGAGAGCAGACCTCAATGTGGACTCTGCATCGGGCAGTTGCTTGAGCTTTTCATACAGTGATCCAAGGCTTTTCAGTGCGTGGGCTTCACCCAGACGGTCACCGATCTCCACATACAATGCACGCGCAGATCTCAGTCTTTTCCCTGCCTCCTCGTATCGCTGGATCCGAGGGTTGGCATACAAGTCGCCCAAGCTCCGCATCGTATGTGCCTCGAGGTGTTGATCCTCTACCTCGAGAGCTAGATCCAGTGCACGCTGAAGTGCATTCTCTGTATCTTCTAGTCGATCAAGCCAATTGTACAAATTGCACATTTTATGCAAAGTTTCAACCTGGCCCCGTCGATCATCGATCCTGAGATATAGGCCAAGTGCAGAGTTCAATCGACGCTCAGCCTCATCTGGCTTCCCGAGACGCGTGTAACAATCCGCCAGAGTTTGCTGGCATTCAGCTTCATTGCGCTGATCTCCCAGCTGACGGTACATCTCATATGCTCCAGACAATGCCAATACAGCTTCGCTTTCCCGATCTTGATAATACAGACAATGCCCATGTGTGTACCGCAGTCGAGCTGCAACGGCAGAGCCCGAGAAGTCAGTCTCAGTAGTACGCGTAATGGCTTCAGCGAGTAGAGGCTGAGGGACATCATAAATGGATATTGCGTGACATAGAGCTGCAAACGAGTTGATTGAAAGCAATATCCGCTCTGAGACCGTTGCGTTACTCGTTTGAAGGCAGAGTCTCATGACAGTTGATATATTCCCAAGTTCCGGTCGAATATCTTTCTTGGCGCGAAGAACTTGTGTACTAAAGTCAGGAGATGGGAAGTCGAGAAGAGCATAGTAAATGTCGGAAAGGCAAGTCAGAAAGGGCCCAGAGATAGGGTGATGGGCCAGCATATAATGACGAATAGGCGAAAGAACGCGCAGGTAACCATCTTCGGATACATAGGCAAGAGAGCATTGCTTCAATAGGGTTTCAGAGCGATAAAAACTAGGGATGTGCTCTTTGAAAGCTTCGGCAAAGGCCGGTGTGTGAGATACAAGCATTCCCTGGGGTAGGTTGCATAACACACTGAGTAGGTCCGTGGCGGCTGGATTCTCCTCAAAACGCGGCCCTTGAAGCGAGAGCTGAATGGATGTTTCAACACTATTCAAATGATTTTCCGGTCCGCGCCCGCGCAGAAGTTTGGTTTGTTCGCTCTCCCACCGCGTCCACAGTGTTTCAGTGCTTACGCTCTGCGCGAGGTTTGCAAGAAGAACGACTGCCAGGGGTACACAATCAACGGCTTGTATGAGCTTATCCGAGTGCACATCGCGTGAGCCACATATTTCAATCCATGTATTCGAAGCCGCGTCGAAAGATAAAGGCGCGATCTGCGGTAGAAACGGCTTTGTCCAGGCGACCTGCATCGGTCGATCGCCGCCTCGAGTTGTTATGATGATCGCGATCTGGGGTAAGGACGCGATCTGAGCCAGTAGGGTCTCTACGGCTTCCACGTCGGCGTCCCACGGTGTCTCAACGTTATCCAAGCATAGGAGACCATTCGGAAGAGCGCGCAGATACGAGATGATCATGTCCCGGGGCGCGATGCCGCCCTTTTGATCAAGATCAAGTCCGAAGATATTCAGCAGCTCTAGAATGATGCCTTCGGAGGTTGAGATGGCCGTGCAAGGCAGAAAGTACCGCCTGTCGGAATAGAGGTGCTCGATGTCCTTGTGGTGCAGTACAGTGAGCGCGATAGACGTCTTTCCAATGCCACCAGATCCAAGAATGGCCACACGAGCTGGGGCCTTGTGAAGCAGCAAGTCAACGATATGATCAACTTCGAGAGCACGACCGTGGAAGATCTTGGGGGAAACGGGGAGGACAACGGAGCTTCTGAGGGCGGTCATCAGTGAAGCACGGATGCTGTAATTGAAGACGCACTCTAGCATGACGGAACGAGGCTAGATGAGTCAATACGGTTAGACTCGGATGGGTACGGGTACGGGAGCGTATGCAGCGCACCAATTGCTTGCCCCAACGTTCGATCATGACGACCAATTTGCGCATTGTGAACGTCCCTTCAATAAGAAGCCGCGTCTGCCAGAAACACAGGGTGAACACGTTGCGTGATGATGGGAGGGAGAGAACTGTTGCACGTACGTTGAACAAGTCGAGGGCTGCTTGCATATCAGCGCGGCACTGCTTGACTTTGTCGGACAGATCGCCTCTGTTGAGTACTTCACGCGCGAATCCCTTCATCTTCTTCGTAAAGCCAGTGGTGTTCGCATTGGACGCGGGAATGCACGCATTCAAGGTTTCCAGCACTTTCACTAGACATCTGCGACCAACGTCAATATCGACACTGGGGGACTCTCCTAGACTACGAACCTCTCAAGCGTGACAAACGGCCTAGAGATGGCTTCAGGTAGAGCCTCGTCGTTACCATCCGCTGTCTTCGCAAACTTCGTGCGCATATCATCGACGATCGACTTGATCTCCTCAGCCATGCCAGCGACAGCTTTCCAATCGGTCTTGTATGTGTCAACCTCCTATGGAAGTATAAGCTCATAGATTCTACGTGATAGATATCGAAGAAGGTTGAATCTTCACGTACGCGATAGATCTTCATGACCTCGGCGAGGATACTTGAGATTATACCGAGATAAGGCACATTCTGCGTCGCAGTCGCAGCAACTCCGAGGATCTCAACCGCTGTTGCAACCGTGCCTTTCGTGCTCCTCTTTAGGTTCTCGCTGATTTCTACGGGGGCGCATCAGCAAATAGCGACTTGCAGCAACCACATGTATGGGCGTTAACTAGCACGTACGAAACCGCGGGGGCACGGGGACGGTACCAGGATCGATTACGGACGTTGCTCCTGGACCAGACATGGATTCCTAGTCAGTCTACGATGGAGGAGAGAAGAGCGCGGGGATCATAGGGCGGGGGTGCGACCAACAACGATGCACTGGCATAGTCATATTCGCACCCCCCGACCACCTGACATCCTGCAAAGATGCCCAGAGACGGTCCCGGTCTTGCTGTATCGGGCGTACCCACAGGCGGTGTTTGACAGAACGTGAGGATATCAGTAGTGCAGGTGCCCGCACATGATCTCGCCCAGCGCTACCTCGATGGGGGCAGGAGTAAGACCTCTCCGCTCTGACAACCTGGCTTTCTGAGTCTGACTTGGAGGGCGTATGCGCGCACGACGTTGTCACTGAAGAGAGAAAGCCCTGCTCGGACAGCACTTCCAGTGTAGAGGATGAGCGCTTGAGAAAGCATGCCAGTGCCCCAAATGGTGATAGTGAGATGTCGGATGTTGCAGGCCGGGTGACTCAAAGCGGCATATCGCTTGCGGCGGCGGCTTGAGAAATCAGACAGGGTCGCTGTACTCAGCAGGATGCATGGGAGTCCTCAATAGTAGTGCATGTTGAGAATGTTGAGGTCTTTTGCGGGTTTACGAGCAGCCGCTTGTACACATCGCTGTAGGTACCGACGACATCGTGCTGGTCACTGCAGAAGTCGCTTTTAGCGCGCGGATACACCCGCGTTCTGATCGTTTCCCACCATCTATCACCGCGGTCAATATCTCATCATGACAGCATCTTTCTGCGTTCACCGGCTACTAGTCTCAACACTACAAGCTCAGAGGTAGTCTAGTCGTACTGTAGCTATCGAAATCACTTTACGCGATCCTGACCTCTCCGGTGCTCTCGTCGAGCATGATCTGTGACCCATCTGGTAGGAATTCAACTTCGGGTATGGTAAGCACGATATCCAGCATGCTCGTTTCGAATCGTGTTCCAGGGCCCTTAAACTCCTGTAGATAGACGCGAGGCATACGAGCACCCGTCTTCCTCCTCGTCGACAAGATCTCTGCGAGTGCCTGCGCAAAGGTCGGCGGCATGCTCAACTTGAGTTTCACGTCGTCAGGATGCATACATCGGCTCACGAGCCCACTCACGCCGACGCATATGAGATCCAACGCAGCGAGTTTGGGAAACGGACAAAGACCCGTAGGTCCTGTGGACAGAAGCAGTCGACGAAGTGTTGCGGCCAGGATGCCGACTGGATTGGCATCGCGGCTGACGTCTATGAGATGGGGCATCTTGCAGAAGATACAAGTGACGTTCTGAAAGGAGGTTGTCATGCAGGGAATTATAATGTCATTTTTCAACGAGAGCTCGACGGTTGAGTGAATGCCAAAGCGAAAAATGTTGTCGGACCCGAGCGTGGAAATGATATCGAGGAAGAAGTCGATTGTCGGGTTAAGATCTACGTGCAGAAGGGCAGCAGGTCGAGGATCCTCACATCTGCTCTTAGGGAAGACGCCGATTGCGCTGATCGAAGATGCAGCACTGAGATGCATGCCATTACCAGGGTTACCATGAAGAAAAATGACTTTGTAAGCTTTGATATTGGCCTGCATGGAGATGAACGGTTGGAGTGTGGAGAAGAACTCTCGCTCTAGGTGATCGTACAAGGAGAGCGTCAAAAGCGCCGAGAGTGATAGCGAGATGTGATGCAATATGCGAGCGGCGTCCTTCACATTAGTTATCAGAGAGAGATTCTCAAGTTTCGGTAAGGCTATGAATGGGACAAGTGTGTGTGATTGAATTCATAGTCTGAGTCATCAGGGTTACTAGGGCGATTCGCCGCGGAAGACATCATGCCAGGGCTTTTGCCCCCTGCAGCCCAGTTCAACGAAAAGCTTGCCAGCGCAGGTAAACGCTGCAGGCAATCAATGATGTCGGCGAGCATGCCATCGATATATATCGGTTTGGACGTTATGATCGACAAGTCTGTGAGACCGCTGGGTCCTATATCACGCCAGGGAAAGTCTTCCGCGTACATTGAGCTGAGCCAGAGACGGAGGGTGCGAAGATTCGGATATTGAAGTGGCCTTAACCGAGGATGTTCCAGGCTGGTCCACATTCTGTTAAGACTCAGAGTATGGAGTGTTGTGGATGGTCGCTCGAGGAGCGCGTAAACCGGATCCTCTGCACGTGTAGCGCCTGGCCAGTAACCAACTTCGAGGCTGCGCGCGAGATGAAAGTTACTGTACATGAACTCCTTGATCCAAGGGGACAGAGTCTGCCCATCAAGACAATGCTCATCAAGTAAAATATCAAAGGGTATCGACTTGCAACGGGTCATAAACGCGCTCGTCCAGGTCTGCCCGAGCTCGAGCAGAATGCGCGTCCAAAACGATGGGCACGAGAGAATGGCCTCTCTCCAATATTTGGACACATGCGTTGTATTGATCCATCCTAGCCGCGTTTTCGGGGTCGGGTCATCGGACGATGGATTTCGTACGGGAGGGTCAATGTCACGTAGACACAGAAGGGCGTGAATGAGAGTTTCCGAAGGCAAATCGTGGATTCTGAAGGTGTCGTTCCCGCTAGCAGATATTTGTTCCAGCTCATTGCCCTAGGTGATGGTCAGACGCGCACGGCAAAAAAAGGAGCATAACTGTCACCTGGGGAGTAGGCTCCATCATCGCTCAAATTCGGCGCGCTTCTGTCAAGCCTGGCCCATACACAATTGGTACTATCTCGGGAAAAGTCAGCGCAATGAAGTGCTGTGACGAGGCTATGAACGGAGTGTCGTCTCGATGGTCGTGGTTTGAGGTAGAATACAGCAAGCCTCGTGCAGTCCGCACCGCAGGCGAACTTTGATGGCGCTCGGCATTTTCCGCGTACATGATGATTTCTCGAATTCAACCGTATGTGGACAGCGAGCTTATGCTCACAGAAAACAGCCAACTGGGAAACTACTGATACCAGAAAGACTGTGAGGACGCTTTGCAAGACACAGCGTGGGACAGGTGTATAATTGACAGTGGTGGTAAGAGGCAGAAGAGCGACTTGTTACAGATGTTGCAAAGTCGAAGCGCGGGAGAACACAACGCGTCGCCGCCATCAACACGGTCGCGCGCCGTTTGGAGTTTATTCCGCCCCGCCATCCCCTCCTCCTCCCCTCCCATTCCTTTCCGAAGATGGATATCTCAAAACCGATCCAGTTCTCGGAGCATCTCCAGCTCTCGAGTTTGGGCATCCAACCAGCCTCAATCTCCTTCCAGGTACGTGCATATCTGCATATTAACTGGTTGCAATATACTGACGCGTCGGGCGCAGACGTTGACGCTCGAGTCGGACCGCTTCATTGCCGTCCGCGAGAAGGTCGGGGAGCAGAACCAGGTGGTGATCATCGACCTCGCCGACGCGAACAATGTGCTCCGACGACCCATCACGGCCGACAGCGTGATCATGCACCCGCACCAGCGCATCCTCGCCCTCAAGGCCGGCGGGCGCACGCTGCAGGTGTCCAACCTGGAGACGAAGCAGAAGGTCAAGTCGCACGTGATGAACGAGGACGTCGTGTTCTGGAAGTGGGTGAACGACCAAACCCTCGGCCTCGTCACGGAGAACGCCGTGCACCATTGGTCGATCGCAGACGCCACTACGCCGCCCACGAAAGTATTCGACCGCCACCCGACTCTCGCCGGCTCCCAGATCATCAACTACCGCGTAAGCGCCGACGACAAATGGATGGCCCTCATCGGTATCGCAGGGAACAGCGCAAACCCGAGCGCGTTCAAGGTCAAGGGCGCCATGCAGCTCTACTCGCGCGACCGCGGCGTATCCCAGCCTATCGAGGGCCACGCTGCTTCCTTTGCAGAGGTCAAGCTCGACGGCTGCCAGCATCCGACTAAGCTCTTCGCCTTCTCTGTCCGCACAGCAACCGGCGCAAAGGTACAGCATTAACTCCATATTATATTTGCACTTGAAACTAATATCAATGTACAGCTACACGTCGTCGAGATCGACCACCAAGCGCCTGACCCGCCATTCACGAAGAAGGCTGTCGATGTGTACTTCCCGCCTGAAGCAACCAACGACTTCCCAGTCGCCATGCAGGTATCGAAGAAGCATGGTATCGTTTACCTCGCCACCAAGTACGGCTTCATCCACCTTTACGACCTCGAGAGCGGCGCTTGCATCTACATGAACCGCATCTCCGGCGAGACTATCTTCACCGCGGCCGACCACGAGACTACGAACGGTATCCTCTGCGTTAATCGCAGGGGTCAAGTTCTGTCCGTTAGCGTCGACGAGTCGACTTTGATCCCGTACATCTTGACCACGCTGAACAACACCGAGCTCGCCTTCAAGCTCGCGTCTCGTGGAAACCTGCCTGGCGCCGACGACTTGTACATCAAGCAGTACCAGCAACTGTTCCAGTCTGGCAACTTCGGTGAGGCGGCCAAGATCGCGGCCAACTCGCCTCGTGGGATTCTCCGTACCGCCCAGGTCATCGAGAGTTTCAAGCAAGCGCCCGCACCGCCCGGCGGCATGTCCCCAATCTTGCAGTACTTTGGTATCTTGCTCGAGAAGGGCGAGCTTAACCACCTCGAGTCCGTTGAGCTCGCGCGTCCGGTGCTTCAGCAGGGCCGCAAGCAGCTGCTTGAGAAGTGGCTCAAGGAGAATAAGGTTTGCTTCTCCAGTCTTCCACTGAGAAGCGCAGGCGCTAACGCACAATTACAGTTGACGTGCAGCGAGGAGCTTGGTGATATTGTCCGCCTTCACGACCTTACGCTCGCGCTCAGCGTCTACCTCCGCGCGAACGTCCCCAACAAGGTTATCGCCTGCTTCGCCGAGACCGGACAGACTGACAAGATCTTGCTCTACGCCAACAAAGTCGGCTTCCACCCTGACTACGTTGGTCTCTTGCAACATATTATGCGCACCAACCCAGACAAGGGCGCCGAGTTTGCCGCTCAGCTCGTGAACAACGAGTCGGGCGCTTTGATCGACGTCGAGCGTGTGGTGGATATCTTCATGGCACAGAATATGATCCAGCCTGCGACGAGCTTCTTGTTGGACGCGCTTAAGGAGAATAAGGCCGAGCAGGGACATTTGCAGACGAGGTTGCTTGAGATGAACTTGTTGCATGCGCCTCAGGTTGCGGACGCTATTCTCGGCAACGAGATGTTCACGCATTACGACCGCCCGCGTATCGCCAACCTGTGCGAGAAGGCTGGCCTTCTGCAACGCGTACGTTCCTTCCCTCAAAATGTCTGTTTGCTCAATTTCTGACGTCATTTCATAGGCGCTCGAGCACTACGAGGACATCGCGGACATCAAGCGCGCGATCGTGCACACCAACATCCTCCCTGTCGACTGGCTCGTCAACTACTTCGCGCGTCTCACGCAGGAGCAGACCATGGCTTGCCTTAACGAAATGATGCGCGTCAACATGCGCCAGAATCTCCAGGTCGTCGTTCAGATCGCGACCAAGTACAGCGACTTGCTCGGACCTCTCCCGCTCATCGAGATGTTCGAGAGCTTCAAGACCTTCGAGGGTATGCACCTTTTTTCTCCCGTTGATCGTGGGAGCATCCGCTGATTCTTGCGTTGTGTAGGTCTGTACTACTATCTCGGCTCGATCGTCAACCTCAGCGAGGACCCCGAGGTTCACTTCAAGTACATCCAAGCCGCCGTCCGCACAGGCCAGATCCGCGAAGTCGAACGCATCGTGCGCGAGTCGAACCACTACAACCCCGAGAAGGTCAAGAACTTCCTCAAGGAGGCCAAGCTCCAGGACCAGCTCCCGCTCATCATCGTTTGCGACCGCTTCGACTTTGTGCACGATCTCGTGCTTTACCTCTACCAGAATGGTCTCACGAAGTTCATCGAGGTTTACGTGCAGCGCGTCAACTCTGTGCGCACGCCGCAGGTTGTGGGTGGATTGCTGGATGTGGACTGCGATGAGACGACGATCAAGGGATTGTTGGCGAGCGTTACGGGCAATTTCCCGATCGATGAGCTTGTGCAGGAGGTCGAGCAGAGGAATAGGTTGAAGCTTATTTTGCCATGGCTCGACGCGCGCGTACAGCAGGGCTCTCAGGACCCGGTAGGTTGCTTTGTGTTGATCGCGGATGTGCGTTCGCTGACAATATTGGTGTAGGCCGTGTACAACGCGCTCGCGAAGATCTACATCGACTCGAACAACAACCCTGAGTCGTTCCTCAAGGAGAACAACGTACGTACTCACGCCTGCATCGTAAAACCTGCACTCGCGCTAACACGCTCTGTGCAGCTCTACGAGCCGCTGGTCATCGGAAAGTTCTGCGAGGCGCGCGAGCCCGCGCTTGCGTACATCGCCTACGCTAAGGGCTTCTGCGACGACGAGCTCATCGCTATGACGAACGAGAACTCGATGTTCAAGCAGCAAGCTCGTTACCTCGTCAAGCGCCGTCGTCCCGAGCTTTGGGCGCAGGTCCTCAACCCGGAGAACATCCATCGCCGTCAGCTCATCGACCAGGTCGTGTCCACTGCCGTTCCGGAGAGCACGGACCCCGACGATGTCTCCGTCACCGTCAAGGCGTTCATCGACGCGAGCTTGCCCATTGAGCTCATCGAGATCCTTGAGAAGATCATCCTCGAGCCTTCGCCGTTCAGCGATAATGGAAGCTTGCAGAACTTGCTCATGCTCACGGCTATTCGTGCGGATAAGGGCAAGGTCGTCGGGTACATCGCGAAATTGGACAACTACGACGCCGAGGAGATCCCGCAGATTGCTATCAATAACGGCTTGTACGAGGAGGCGTTCACGATCTACAAGAAGCACGAGCAGCACGTCAACGCCATTAATGTTCTCGTCGAGTACATCGTGTCGCTCGATCGTGGAGTGGAGTATGCGACGAAGGTCAACAAGCCGGAGGTCTGGAGCAGGCTCGCCAAGGCGCAACTCGATGGTCTGCGCATCAAGGACGCCATCGGTACGTTTATCTTACTGTCGCTCGGGACGATAATACTGACGAACGTCCGTAGACTCCTACATCAAGGCCGGCGACCCCTCGAACTTCGCCGAGGTCATTGAGATCGCGAACCACGCCGGCAAGCACGACGACCTCGTTCGTTACCTTCAAATGGCGCGCAAGACCCTCCGCGAGCCCAAGATCGACACGGAGCTCGCTTACGCTTACGCCAAGACGGACCGTCTGCACGACATGGAGGACTTCTTGAACTTCACGAACGTCGCAGATATCCTCGTCGTCGGCGAGAAGTGCTTCGAGGACTCGTTGTACCAGGCCGCCAAGCTCCTCTTCACCTCCATCTCCAACTGGGCCAGGCTCGCGACGACGCTTATCTACCTCGGCGAGAACCAGGCTGCTGTGGAGAGTGCAAGGAAGGCTGGTAACACCCAGGTCTGGAAGCAGGTTCATGCGGCGTGCTTGGAGAAGGGCGAGTTCCGGTTGGCGCAGATTTGTGGTCTTAACATCATCGTGCATGCTGAGGAGCTTCCGACGCTCATCAAGGGCTATGAGTGGAAGGGACACTTCTCGGAGATCCTCGCGCTTCTCGAGGCTGGTCTTTCGCTCGAACGCGCTCACGTATGTTCTTCTTCCATTTGACTTGCGATAGAGATTGAAGTTGACCACGACTACAGATGGGTATCTTCACGGAGCTCGCGACTTTGTACTCCAAGTACAAGCCCGAGAAGCTCATGGAGCACCTCAAGCTCTTCGTTTCGCGCATCAACATCCCAAAGGTCATCAAGGCGGCCGAGAAAGCACACCTGTGGCCCGAGCTCGTCTTCCTGTACATCAAGTACGACGAGTTCGACAACGCCGCGCTGGCTATGATTGAGCGGTCTGCCGATGCTTGGGAACACAACCAGTTCAAGGACGTTATTGTGCGCGTCGCCAACATCGAGATGTACGTTTTGCTGGTTGATTGGGAAGGGTGTGGTTACTGATGAGAGATCGCAGCTACTACAAGGCGCTGTCGTTCTACGTCCAGGAGCAGCCCTTGCTTATCACTGACTTGCTCTCGGTCATGATTCCCCGCGTAGACCACTCGCGCGTCGTGCGCATGTTCAGCAGGCAGCAGTTCGACCACATCCCGCTCATTCGCACGTACCTCATCGCCGTACAACACGTACGTCCCCTTTCATTGCTTTTACCCTATAAAGCCTATTGCTGACTCCGTTATTTGTAGCTCAACATCGAGGCTGTCAACGAGGCGTACAACTCGTTGCTCATCGAGGAGGAGGACTACAAGACGCTCCGCGACTCGGTCGACAGCTTCGACAACTTCAAGAACATCGAGCTTGCGCGCGAGCTCGAGCAGCACGGGTTATTGGAGTTCCGCCGGCTTGCGGCTCACTTGTACAAGGTTCGTATTCTATATATATGGTGTCAAGAATGTACAGCTTACGTTATCATACAGAAAAACGGCCGCTGGGACGAGTCAATCGCGCTCAGCAAGCAGGACAAGTTGTACAAGGACGCGATGGTCACCGCCGCCGCCTCGAACGAGTCCGCCGTCGCCGAGGAGCTCCTCTCCTACTTCGTCGACATTGGCAACAAAGAGTGCTTCGCCGCGACGCTCTACGTCTGCTTCGACCTATTGCACTCGGATATCGTCGAGGAGATGTCATGGCAGCATGGTCTTAACGACTTCTACATGCCGTATCGGATCCAGCAGACGCGTTCGCTGCGCGAGAAGCTGATCGCGCTCGAGAAGAAGGTTGAGGAGCAGAGCAAGAAGGAGGTGCAGAAGGAGCAGGCGGAGTCTGAGGCGCCTATGATCAACCCTGGTTTTACCCGCCTCGCGATTACACAGGGCAATGGGTTCGCGGCACCGCCGCCTATGAACGGTGGCTTTGCTCCAGTACGTGCTTCTGGTTCATCTTGCGGAAAGTATATGTACTGACGATCCGCACAGCAAATGACTGGGTTCCCTGGCGGCTTCTGAGTTTTGGACTGAATGTGACTGGACGGAGCGGACTGTATCTGTATATGCGGTGCACTAATACGTGTCTATATCATTTGCTTGTTTGTTTCTATGTTTGTTTCTATCCGACGACTCCAGCAGCGAATGTGGAGCGTGGCTAAGTGTAAGAGGCGCCGCACACGGGCGTCTGGTCTTCATCGGGTATAAGTAACGTCCATATAGTTAAGCTTTGATTCAGCCTCTAGCATTAAGTACAGCAAGTCGATAGTAAGGATAGCATGTGCATAATATAACAAGAGTCCACAGCTGGCGTAACAGTTCCAAATCCGAAAGCAACACGACAACAATGATACATACTTACTGATGATACCCGACAGCACCGACCAAGAACGTCTACGTCGACCACTGGTTGAACAAGGCATTCCAGGAGGCACTCGGGTCAACGCCTGTTACAGGGCTCGTGATGTACGAGCTGGCTGCGAGAGCCTGGTTCGCGTCGTAGTTCGATGCCTGACCGGCGTACTGCTCCTGCCCACCGAAAGCTGGATTCTGCTGTGTTTGCTGCTGCGGATAGCTAGGATCATAGTTGTAACTGCCCTGCCACGGTGCGTCCTGGGGAGCCTGCGCTGGCGCAATGCTTTGCGGGAAGGAGTTATGCATGTGCTGGAACGTAGGTTGAACCTGGCTTTGCCCATTCGCCGGTGCATACTGGATAGACTGTGCGGGCCCTGAGTACTGCATTGTATCAGGCGAGGCAGAATGTTCATAGCCGGTCCACTGTGTAGGTTGGCCGTACGCCTGTTGCTGTAACTGCGCCTGATGCGGATCCGGGTAGCGTTGCTCGACTGGCGACACCGGCGCGCTCTGCGGGAGAGGAGGCTGATAATAGCCTTGCTGGCCGGGTAGCGGGTACGTCGACCTGCCAGTGGGTTGCAGACCAATGTTGGGGTACATCGTAGATGAGTTCCCTGGTATGCCCTGCCGTGCATATTGCTGTTGCTGAGACGCCGTTGAAGCCGGCATGCTGAGTTGGGGATACGAGGGCTCGATGTAGTTTGTCGAGTTCTGGACGTTATCCGGAGACGTAGAGGTCGTTGTATGCGACGAATACCCAGCCACTTGACTGGCCGAGTAATCCATTCCCTGCCCAGACGGAAACTGCGAGAAGGGCGGGATAGTAGGGCTAAGGGAATCCGCCTTCTGGGACGCCGTCCCTGACGCAGCAGGCGAAGTCGGGTTGGAGGTTTGGCCGTTCTTTCCATTACGCGACACGAGACGGGTCTTGCCACCGAGCGTCGCGAGTTCTTCGTTATCGCGCTTCATCTCTTCCTCGCGCTCAGGCGTGCTCCGCGGCGGGGAGTCGCCGGCTTCGGTCGTCGCGGCTATCGCGCGCTCTCGTATCTTGCGCAACACGGGGAGAACTTTGCCAGCATGTGCTGTCGTGACGTGCTCGTAGATGTTAATGGCCTCGTCGAGGTGCCGGAGCGCGTTGCGCGAGAGCGAGTTCTTCGGACACTTGACAGCGATCGAGCCGAGCACCACCTGCACGAAGATACTATCAGTGGATAGTTTACATTGAATGGAGAGTAGGAGCACGCACAGCGCAAGAGAAGGTATGTGTGAACAAAAACCACATGCGCTCAGCGAATCGGGGATGCTGCGAGAACAGGTCCTTGATGAGCGCGATGAACGTACAGGCACTCATGCTGGCCGCCAGCACTGATTGCGAGTACTTGTTGGCGAGCGGATCAGCTGGACTATCCTCGAGCGCACGGGCGAAGAAGCCTCGATGCATGTAGAAGATAGCTACAAGGCCGTCAATTCAATACGGGCACGCAATCAGCTAACAGGAGTCACTTACTGATCTCCCAGATGGCATGCGCGATGTAGCGTTGCAGGACCAGGGTCATCGGTGGTGGCTCCTTGTCAATGTGATGCCCACCAAAGCCAGCGATCTGCAGCGAGGGTGGGAAGGGGAACGTGCGACACTTGTGATCAAGCTCCTGAATGGTCTTGTAGCTGGCCGGTCGCGCGCAGAACGCCAAGTCGTGTACTTGACTTTGAACCTCAGCCACGAACTTATGCTTCCAGAGCTCAACTGCGATAGCTGAGGAACAACACGTCACTGATTGGACAACGAAGACGTACAAGACATGTCCGTCTGCCCGCGTTCGTTCTTGAACGATGTCCCGGGAAATTGGCAGTCGATATGAACCATGGATATCGATGGCGGCCTTCCATAGGTCAAGCTCTGCTTGAAGATGAGACGTGTGCAAAAGTAAGTCTGGAACGAAAACGAACCTGCCAAGAGTCGTAGGTGACAACCTCCCTGATTGTAGTGCGTTAAGGGACGTCGAGATGATGGCAAGAGAGTGAAGACGAACCAAAGGAGCGCTCGCCGCTTCTTCGTCTCATCCTCTTCGAGTTTCCACCGCAAACTGTCCCGATCTAGTCAAGCGTGAGTTGATATAGCCCGAGCACAAACACGCCCACAGCACGCACGAAGGCCCATCTGCGAAGGAGTAACCCCATTTCGTCAGCTAAATATCCTTCTCTCCGACGACCACGGAGCTTACGGATTGCGCGAGCTTCACCACCACGCCCATGAGAGTCCATCGTGGCGCGTGTATCTCGGCGAAGAACATGTAATGGCACATGAGCACCTGCAGTATGGCCAGTGATAAGCGATCTCCGTCCTCGTCGTATCGAGGAGGGCACGATGACGACTTGCCAGAGCTTGAATGGCCTGAATGCTCTGTTCCTCGAGCACCGAGTCTACGGCGAGGGCTGCCCGGGCGAACTTGAAATAGTGGTCTGCTTCTTTCGAGTACGGTTGACGTTCAAGGTTGAGCAGCTCCGCGAGCGCGAACATAAGATACAAGACTGCAACTCGGTGGGACTGAACTGGAACATAGACCTCGTCTTGAGGCATTTGATATACAGGGTTGAAGATATTGGTCCATAGATCATCAGGCTCGACGGGCCGGTACCTGTACAAGCGCAGCGCGCAGATATGAGCAACAAGCGCGGAAGAATCGGGAGGGCGCCAAAGATCGGGGTAGGCACGCACATCCAGCCAGCCCACTGGTAGTAGGATTCGATGAGTTGCCGTGCGTAGCCCTCTTCCGGTAGGTTGTCCAGCAGCGTTGTGCGGACCTCTGTCACCGTCTCGCCTACAGTGAACGTCCACGGGAATGTACGACTGAACCAAGGCTGGTCCTCGGATGGGCTAGCCGCCTCGTCATCTCCTTCATTCTACGGAGGCAATACTTCAGGTCTGATTCCCTATATAGATACAACTGTCTACGTACTTGCAGGTAGTACTAGAAGGAACAGGATTAGCGGCGTGCGAGTATGAAGGCAATGGTTTGATCTAACTTACCCAGGCATTGGCCGTCGTACCAAAGAAGTTAGCCTTGCCAGTATCAGAGATCACCCTGCGCAGGAGCCCCTAAGTCAGCCGCATATAAAGACTCGATCGCGAAAGATAGTAGCGTACAACGAGCCAACCTGGTCCAGGACCTCCTCTGCCTCCTCGCTCGTCTCCGGTGTTACCTGGAGCATATTGGAATCTGCTGGCGGTAACTCGTCCTTGGCCTCACGCTCGAGAGGCCGCTTGATCTGCAGGAGTTCTTCGGTTAGCAGTGGGTGTCGTTCGTTCGTCTTGTATGCGTGCGCATCGCGGAGTGCATCCTCGAGTTGGCGTACGCGCGACGCAAGTGTGTGTATCTTTTCATGCAGGACCTCCGTATTCGCTAGGATGAACCTGCTAACGATTTAGACACCTTCCATTCCTACGTTTCCGATAAATGCATACCTGTTGCCCTTGCCCGTGGTAAGGGATCCTACGACGGGTCAATTCAAGTTTCCGCTAGCGCTGTATTGAGCTCGCCACATACCGTTCGGGCAGATCTGGGCGCAGCCCTTCTTGACGCAACTATTACATGGAAAGACGCGGCTGCACCTGTAATATGCGGCACCGCATTATTTAGATCGACCGGTAAGTGCGGGCGAACTAACGACGGCCGACCTGAGCTTCAGCCTGATAGCGATCCCAGATCAGTGGCTCGTTCATGCATACCCGCGATAGGCAGGGCATCATAAGCGCTCACCGCCTGCACTCGGCGCACGAGAGGGCCGCGCTGCGTCGTCGGCGGGGCGACTGGCCAGCGGGCGAGTTGCTCGGGCCAGGATCTGTCATCAGGTAGGAAGGACGATGATGCTGGTGGGAGGCAAGGTAGCCGAGAGGCTCATTCGGCGACTCAACATGTCAGCTATACGTCCCATTCAAGAGCATCAGCACACGCCGCAGCGTTCCGTCCTTGGTCCGGGCTATCATACTTCTCAGCTATCGCATTCCTTCGTTCGTCACTTCATGTGTGGAGGCAGTGCAGTTAGGCTTTTAAAGGCATGGATTAGAGACACTGACGGTACGATAATACATTTCCACGTGTACGAGAACGGAGAACAAGGAAGGATCGACAGAAGAATGTGAGAAAGCGAAGCGGCACCGGTGTTTCCGGTCATAGTAGGTATTTGGGGATGCGAAGTGCGAGGCAGTCTACTAGGTATGTGCTACGTATAAATATGGGATAGCAGGTGTGCAATGTCAGATCGGAGCGTATGCAAGTTCATCGTCAGTGGTCGTAAAGATGCGGTCAGAAGCGTAATCGTCTATCCTCCCCGAGCTCACGCGGGTACGATCTGAACACCTCCTGGCGTCTCGCTCAGAGATGTAGACTTGGCGCCTGGAGTACCGTCGATAGATATCGTCCGCTGCAAAGCGTCGATTGGGCTCGTAGGCTCCGGTGTGTCCACAGAAGAGGTCGTCGAGGACGAGTACTCGGCGTCAAGGGATGGCGGCTCGCGGTGCGGCATGGGAGGTGACATTGACGTAGACACCGAAGCTTGGCTCATCCTGCGCGTGCCCGAGAAGAATCCACCGAGCTTCTTCGTCAGTGGCTCAACTGCGGTCGGCGGTGAAGGCGCAGAGACCGAGGCTGACGGCACATGCCCTTGCGCAGGCGTAGTGTCCTTGGAGGGGTCGGGGGAACGCCAGAGGCCAAAGCCCCAGCGGGCCGGCGGCGGCTTCGTCTCGGAGCTGAGACGACGGGGCATCTCAGGCGGTGGCGGCGTTGCCTGGCCGACGTTGTACTCGTCGATAAATGCACGAAGAGTCTTCGCAAGCATATCGCTCGACTCGCGCGCCTCGACGGCTTCGCTGAGTTCTGCACGCGTCTCCTCGAGCTGCTGCTTCAAAGTGTCGATCTGCTTCTGAAGCGCCGGATCGCTCTCATGCCGCATCAGTGGCGACCGTGGCGATGCCATTCCCATTCCAAACACATCTGATGGCCCAGTCGGGATTGAGAGCACAGAAGCCCCATCTTG
The DNA here is from genome assembly GCA_001632445.1 of Peniophora sp. CONT. Classification (NCBI taxonomy): domain Eukaryota; kingdom Fungi; phylum Basidiomycota; class Agaricomycetes; order Russulales; family Peniophoraceae; genus Peniophora; species Peniophora sp. CONT. Next base: position 4,634 of record KV424830.1, on the reverse strand, counting down.
ATCGCCGCCCGCTGCTGAAAAGTTGCTAGCGAGGCGGCGGTGACCTGGATGCGCAGCGGGAGAGCCAGCGACGGGAGTGAAGGACATGCGCTTGGACGACGTCGGGCCACCACCGAAGGTGAAGTTGCTCGTCCGCGAGAGGTCGATGCTCATATTTCCTGGTCCCCGACGGTTCTCGGTCTGTAGTCGCATGAGGGCGCGCCTGTCAAACGAGTTAGGACACACTATACCCATTCGGGAAAGACAATGAACATCTACCTCGAGTCTTCCACTTTAGAGCGCAACAGAGCAATGCTCTCCTCGGCTTCCTGATTCTTGTGTCGTAACTCATCCATCTGCTCGTCCATCGTCGCATGGGTCTCCATCATCCTGTGCACCTCCTCCCGCAAGTCGCCCTCGCGCTCACGCGAATCTCCGAGCGCCCCCGCCAGCTCATCACGCTCCTTGGTCAACTTGGAGACCTCGGCGTGCAGACTCTTGATCAAAGCAGAGAGAACATGAGGGTCGAGGGAGTGCGGTCGTGACGACGATGGATGCGAGGCGTCGTCTTCGAGTTGTAGTTGGTGCTCGAGCTCAAGAGACAGGTCGATGCTGCTACGCTCGGCAGCGTCAACGGCGTACGGGTTCGCCATCGCAGGGTATACAGTGCTCGTAGTCGTCGCGGTCGTGCTTGTTGTGGTCGTGAAGGTAGTAGTCAAGTTGGCAGTGTATGTAGCTCGGGCTCGGGCTCTATCAAGGTGGTGGGATCGAATCAACCGAGCTTTACGAGTTATTGTCGCGGGGTTCTGTTTCCGGCCCGCACAGCACGCGCTGCAACAGGTCTCAACGCAACCACCGCGAGGTGCACTGAACCAAAAAAATACCTGTGCAGGTGGGCGCATTCTGAGCTGTGTGGACCAATGGTTTGATAAATGAGACTATGCACCTTAGTTCGCTAGCGCGCTGTACTTACTGTGTGTCTGGGTGGCGGGCTCTATCGCCCCACTTTGCCCCAGGCTGGCCCGGCCATGAGTACCGTGGCGCTCAGACTCTCCTCACTTAACTTACGTCCATATTTAGCGAAGTCTGCGTCAGTGCTGTGTACTGGCTTCTACGTGACTACGTCTAGATCTAGTGCTAGAACCGAACTTCAAATATATCCGTGGCAGTGCGTAGAGACTCTCACAGCGCCTGCTGGTACCGCCAGGGTCATTCAACATGTATGTTGTACACGCTCACTGGCTGTCGAGGCCGAATCTCGATGCGAGATAGCCGGTAGCGCCAGCGACGCCGAAGCTGGGGAGGATGGTGTTGCCGTCGAGATCGGAGCCATCACCGAGAGCAGTGGCGCCGGATGCGTGTTCGTATCGGCCGGCAGTATGAGCGAGCCCGATGTCGAGACGGCGCTTCTTGATCAGTACGGCTGGTCCGATGAATCTACATATCTGCTTGCACTGTCCCTCGACACGTATGTATGCATGAGCGTTGAAGTAATGGAATCAAGTCTTACACTAATGAGGCGATAAGCAACACAACGACAGCTCTACATGAATGCATAGACTATGGCCCGCATAGTCTCTAACTTTGATCAAGACCGTAGATTTTGAGCCGGGTATCAGGCATGAGCACCTCCTACTGGTTGGAGAATGGACCTGGGGAAGAATGTTAATCTACACCAAACGACTAGTGTTATCACAAACGCACTCAACAATGTCCGCCATGGTTTCTAGACATTCCGGGCACGTCAGGAGGTGGCGTCAATGGACGTGCATCCGTAGTCTGGCCGATCATCTGCCCCTGGAGTCTCTTTGGCGAGAATTCTCCTGCTCGTCCCCGGGCGAGAAGGTCGATTAACTCGGGGGAACGCGAGTGCGAGGGCTCGGACAGTGGAGCTGTCTGGCCATCGTTCCGCCGGCGCTGATCGTGCTCTGTATGTTGAATATGGGACGGAGCCTTCCCAGCCCTTTCAGCTTCACGTTCCTGCCCAGTTGGGACGGGAGTATCTGACGAGTCTGGTGTAGGAAGGTAGGCTAGCACTTCTTTCGTGTGCGACGAGCCTACAGACATCCGTCAGCATGAACCTTCAGATCGATACCGACGAGGATGTGGATACCTAGACGGTTACTGTAGATAGACCGCTCAGCAGCGATGTTGCGTTCAAGTTCACCCCAGACTATTTGACGGAGGATTCGGTTAGCGTCGCAAAGTTTCAGGCGAATACTCTACGTACAATCCTGCGAAAGTTGAATCTGTTGTACCGGTGCCTCGGGTTGGCCAAATAAGAACACTCCTAATACGTGACTCTCAGCGACACAAGTTGCAGAAATAACCAACGAAACAACGCCGTACCGATGCCGTTTCGAAGGTCAATTATGGAAGACAGGAGGGAGGGTATCTTCATGGCCGACGAGAAATTGAGATCGTCATCGTGTGCAATAGCGATGTTTGCCCGAGTGTTCTATGACCGTACATCAGTACCGAATGCACATGCATTGAACCCCACTCACCTCCAAAATATAATCTAGGATAGGTTCGAGAGAGTCCGTAAACTAGACCGTTATCAGCGCCGTAGCGTGGTATCAGGGATAATTCAATGGGTAGTACCTGGGTTCTCTCCGGGACGCTAGTAATATCGATATTACTCGGATCGTCGTCCATCTCATTGTCGCTGTCGTTCCTCTCGCCTCGAGCCATGAGCTTCAGGCCTCGCCAAGGCCGACGACGTTTGGCACGGAGATGACGAACAAACAAGGTCTGGTCGCAGACCGTGTTTAGGGGCTGGTGCTCTGCATCGCGCGGGACTGCAGAGGCTGAGATGTAAGGGAGCGGCGATATATTCACGTATCAACTATGACGTACTTGACAAATCCCAGCTTCTGGGGTGAGCTGTCGCAGTGAGTTGAGACGGCGCAGGGCCAGCGTTAACCAAAGCGCCTGTTGCATTCTGCCAGGTATATCGACAAGCCAGCTGTACTCCGGGACCCGCACCGACGAACTGAATCTGGAGGCCGAAACCTGCGTTGAGATGTTTGTCGCTGAATACAGCGGTGGCCCAGGACGTCGTGCGATCAACCCCAGTGACCAGAATCAGGTCTTCGAGCTCAATCCGGTCGTCAACTTGCTTGGCCAAGTCCACCCAGCCTTCAATATTATCTCTGGCGTAGATCCTGTAGCTTAAGATGTGATGAGCATTGTGGCACTCGATGGGATCAGGCGTCGCCAGAATGGCACCGCGCTTGCTGGTAGCCGCAAAACCCGCAAACCCTCCGATATACGGCCTGATAGCTGCGTAAGCAACACGCAGACGAACCAAGGGACTGATCACATACCCCGATGCCGCCACGTTCATTTCCTTGACAGATACACTTTCAGAGACGAAGGAGGGTGTCAGGTCCGTTACCGACATGATAGTATGCCTGCGCAAAGGTACGAAGCCGTCGGGGAGTTCGTCGCTTAATGGCTGCCCATCTACGCCTGGCTCGCGATGCACATTGAACAAGGATACGAAGTGGCCATGGTCAGGTCTGAACATGGTTATGCCGAATTAGCACGACGGTGGTGGTGACAAAAGCAGGCGACTGACTGTATGAAGCCAACGTCGCCGATTTCTACGGGTCGCACATGGCATTGTCCGTGAACATCGGTGTATACGACAGCCTGAGGATTGGCAATAGGAAGACCGCGTTGAAAGCTACGAGATAGCTCATCAGAGTAAAGTCTGTGCGGAGGAGGAGCCATGTCGAGGACGAAGGGTGTGTGGAGTGCAGTTGTCCTCTCGCCGTCTTGTACCCTTATACAAAACCCCTGTTAGCCATGACTGTGCCTCATTTGCAGACGAATGGTCCATGAAACATCAATATACAAACTGCTACGCAACGATATATTGGTGCAGTCGGGCACCCACAGTCCGCCGCTTTGTGCTGACGCTTGAAGAGGTATTGTTCACACGGTTTGTTCCCTACGTGGACACAATATAGAACAGATGGCGTCAAACTGCCAAACAAGCTCGTCGCCTACGAATCGCGCGCTTGCACGACATCACGGCCGGCGACTCCAAGTCACCACTCGGAGACATTGACAGGTGCAACAATGCAAACCTAACCAGGAAGTGCGACCCTGCCCTGATATGGAACAAGTAGAGCCTTCGGCGACGTCCACTGTATGAATTCACTGCCCAAGTGATGTCTTCACGAAACATGTCGGGGTGGTGGTGGTGGTCAAACTCCAAGTTCCGAGTGCGCCGGAACCGGCCCTACCGGGCCGCATTTTCCATCAAACGGCCGTTCCCGCTCTGCCACTCGCCCCGAACTTGGCACCCTCTAACGAGCAAAGATCTCTCTGTCAGGTAGCATTGTCGCTTTTGGATTGAGGCTATGCATGTCATCGCGTGTTTCTCGAGGTTTCCGTAAGGCGCAGACAAGGGGTTATCGAGCCTCGATAAAGTCTGTAATCGGCTGTAAAGCCATAAAAGCAGCCAAATCGCCAATAGCTGGCTTTGTTGTTACGGTACACACGTTAGTCTCTCCATAGGCAAGCAGCCAAGGTCCCGCAGGCGATTACAAAGTCTGGCATAGATCATGGGCGTGCTAGCCATCATCGAAATTGGTAGGCATGATGGTTGAGCATGAAACAATGCTAGCGGTGTAGGGATTCAT